>JAKCPB010001072.1:0-63335 GCA_021442155.1 Cymbidium sinense
ACGTATTGCTATATTCATGGGATTAATTAATCATTAATTAGCTTAAAGAGTAATTATGGTTTAATTAGTCAATTTTCCTAATTAAGTGAGCAATAAATCCCAAGAAAATCATGGGAGGCAAAGGTATTCTTATTAAATTAACCCACAAAATTTATAATTAATTGCTCAAATAATTAAAAAGTAATTAAGCTAATTAATTTTGTAATAATACCTTAATTATTATTCAAAATTAGTTAAGATCATTTTTAATTAATTCTCCTCTAAAATACCATTAAAATGAGTATTTATTTATATTTTATATTTCTATGATTTTTAAGATTTTAGAAGTTTCAATTATAAAATGATTAATTGAGCTAATTAAAGCCTACTCTTGTTGGCCATGTGTGGCGTTGATGCATACTTTCGATTTGGCACCAGGATTGGCTACTTAAAACTTATCCAACTCAGTGCCTACGTGGCATCGATGGACGTGCTTTCTCGTTTGCCATCCGATCTAAGATCGGACGGCTATGATTAATCCCACAACTTAATAGGATTAAATTAGATCGATCTAGCGGATCTAATCTCAACTGTCTGTTCCAATCATGCGGAGTGGACGGTGCATGATCTAACATCACTCAAGTGAGGAAGAATGGAGTGCATCCACCATTGCTCACTAAATCTGAGCTTACCCAAGCTTAGATCAACTCCAATAAGATCCGACACCTTTACAACATCGATTAGAGGGGATCAAATGGTCAATATCACACGAGATGCAAGTTTTCTTCAAAAAGCTCCAACCCATTTTTGCCTGTGGATCAGTTTTGGAAGCATACCTCATTGAAGCTCAAGACCGGTGGCTCGTACAATTAAGAAAGCTTCATCTAGTGGAGATGAAGCCTTGTTGAGCAGTAATTGGATCAATTCCTTGACGTTCGCTTGGAAGGCCATGAATCGATGATTTGTAGCTTAGCTTTGATCGAAGTCCCAGCCCCGATCTCGGGAAGCTTGGGAGATGATTCGTTCTTGCTCGATGAGGCCTAGAGAAGGTGCGTGCAAAGTTAATTTGAGTTTGATGGAGAAATGGGGAAGTTAGGTCAGAAATGGGACTGTCCTATGTCGGGATAGACGAGAATGGCATTTTCTAATCAAGGAACGATCTTGGGAGCTTAGGGAATGGCTCTAACGGCTCATCTTGGATATCTAGGCTTTGAGAAATTATTTTGTGTGTGTTTGAATGAGAGGTGGTGTATACCTTCATCTTGATTGGATGGTGGGATCATGTTTGGCTTCTAGTGGTCATTCCACCATCTTAGGGAGTCATGGGTGGCGAGGTGAGTTGGCTCCTTGGTTGGTTGAAGGTGTGGAGGTGGCTGCCAAGGAGGAATCATTGGTGTCCTATGGGTTTCAAATGCTCCAATGGGGAGGGTGAGGTGATTTCACCTCCCATGGATCATAGCCGACCCAACCACCCCTTGGGTTAGGTTGGGCAGTATCCTAGGTGCCTAGGTGGACCATTGGGAGAGTACCAAGTGGCCAATGAATGGAAATGACAAGTTACATGGGTGATTTGTCTCATGTGATGCCCTTGACCCAAAGGTAGAATGATCATTTGGCATTGGATTTGATTTGGGCAGATTTAAAATGAACCAAAAGTGGGTTAGCCCAAATTTCAAGTCAATTGGAGTTGATTTGATTAGGTTTGGCTCAATTTGACTTGTTTAACAAATTGGGTTAAGTTGGGTCAAGTTGACCAATTGGTCAAATTGGGTCAAACTAAGGGTTGGGTCAAGTTCATATGATCATTTGGGATGTTTTGGTTCAATTGGTTTTTTTAATTTGGCTTAGATTTAATTTTGGCTCATTTGAATTCATTTGGGTCAAATGTGTTAAGTTGACCAATTTGACCAAATTGGTCAAATTGGCTTGGGTTGGGTGTTGGTTTGGATTTAGTTGACCAATTGAAGATGATTGTAGGCTTTGGTTTTAATTAATTTCGTGGTTTTGATTTAGGCCAACTTGAACCTTTAGGTCAATTTGGGTAAAGCAATTGTTCAATTGGGTCCAATCAAAGCTTTCGTCAAGTTCAACAATTAATTTGGAATGAACTTGAGCCATTGGTTGCAATCAATTTGGCCTTTTAGGTTAATTTGGGTCAATTAGGGTCAAAAGCTCCAATTGGGTTTAGTTTGACTCAATTGAAGGTCAAGTCATATTCAAATATTTATTTTGATTTGGTATGAATCATTAGTTTCAAGGGATTTGGCATAGGTTGCAATTTGGCTAGTTTGGATTCATATGGGTTAAGGGGTTGACTTGGTCAAATGACCAAGTTTACTTAGTTGACCAATTTGTGATAATTGATCAACTTAGGGTGATCAATAATCATGATAAAGTTTTGATGGGCTTGGTTCAATCCAATTTAGGTAGGATTAGAACTTGGCTCAAATAGGTCAAATTTAGTTTGGGTCAAGTGGACCAATTGCATTTAGTTGGCTTGATATTGGGTTGAGTTTGATTTAGTTCAATTTATATATGGATTTGGGATTGATATATAAATTCAATTACAATTGGGGTTTAAATGGGTTTTGGTTCATTTGAACATTTCAAGTCAAAAGGGTTAAGTTGGGTTTGACTTGGGTTGATTTGGTTTGGCTTGATGATTGTAGATTTTATTTATATTTATGAATATGATTGAAGTTATGATTGATTCATTAGAAAATAAATTGAATTTGGGCTTTGGAATGAAGAATTTGGATAAGTCCATAAAAACCCAAAACCCTAAAGCCTAAACACTATACCCTAAACCATAAACCCTAAACCCTAAAACCTTAAACACTAAACCCTAAATACCTAAAAACCTAAACCTAAACTAAATAAAAAACATAAAAATAAAATATAAAATCTAAACCTAAAAAATAAAATGAAAATAAAACTAAACTAAAAAGTAAACATAAACCTAAACAAACCTAAAATAAGCTAAAAATAAACCTAAATAAATAAATAAAATAAACTAATGATAAATAATAAACCTAAATAAATAATAAATAAAATAAATTAAAATAACTAGAAAATAAATTGAATAAACTACCAGGTTTTTAATTAATAAAATCTCCTTAAACCCTAAATCTAAACCTTAACCCCCTAACCAAACTACCTTACCCTACCTGGATCCTAGAATGATCATAACTGGTTCTGGCCCTGACCCTACCCTCCCTAACTATAAACCCCACCAAATCATGCCCTAGGCAAAAAGACACACCTCTAAATAGACCTAAAATAAAATGTATAACTAAACCAAGATAAAATTAAAATAAAATAAAACTCACTAAACCTACCTAAACCTAAAATAAAATAAAATAATAATAAAATTAAATAAATAAATAAATAAAACACTAAACTAAAATTAAAATAAACATAAAATAAAAACTACAAAATAAAACTGAGAATAAATAAACCTACCTGTAAAATAAACATAAAATAAAGAAAACCTAAAACCTTAAACTGAATCTAAAATAAAAATAAACAAAATAATAAAGCTAAACCTAAACTAAAATAACTAAACTAAAATAAATAAAACTAAATCTAAACTAAAAAAAACTAAATAAAATAAAACTACAAATAACCCTAAACCTACTAAAAATAAACCTAAAATAAACCTAAAAAAAAATAAGAATAACATACTGACCTAAATAAATGATGAAACTCACTAAAATAAACCTAAACCTAAAATGAACTAAAATAAAACCTAAATTAAGATAAACCTAAAATAAACTAAACAAAATAAAAATAATAATATAAATAAAATAAATAAATATTAAAGATAATAAAAAATAATATAAACCTAGGCCTTTTGGGTTTGCTATTTAAAAAACCAAATCTAGCCTAACTACCCTCCTCTACTAAACCATCCACTGAGCCCACCATATCCACCCTGAGCCTATACACCTTGGCTTAACTAGCCTCCACTACCACCCTCCACAAGACTCCTAAATCCTCCCTCTCTAACCTGTACTAAGACCTGAGCTGAGGCTGAGGCTACCTTCACTGGTGACCCTAACCCAGATCTAGGCCAAGACCTACTCCTAAGTGCACCCAGGCCCTAACCCAAGATCCTAGCCCTAATCATAGTCTTGGGCCCTCCCTCCCTAAACCACTATCCACCCTACCCAAAAACCTACTGGGTGACTAATAAAACCTAAAATAAAATGGATACCTAAACCTAAATAATAAGATAAAATAAGATCTATGGGACCTAAGACTTAAAATAATAAGATAAATAATAAGATTAACTAAAATAAAATAAATAAAAACCTAAACTAATAACATAAAATAAACATGGATAAAAAGCCTAAATAATATATGAGATGTAAAATAAAATAAACCTAATATAAAATAAAATAAACTAAATAAAACTTAAAACAAAAAAAATAAACATAAAATAAATAAAAATAAAACCTAAAATCTAAACTAAAAAACATAAAACCTAAAATATAAATAAAATAAACTAACCTAAACCTAGGCTAAATACAATAGATAAACTAATAAACTAACCTAGGCTAAAAAAATAAAACCTAAATAAAACTAAAATAAAACCTAAAACCTAAAAAAAATAAAATAAAAACCTAAACATAAATAACCAAAATAAGATAAACGTGACTAATATAATAAAATAAAACTCACTAAAAGAAAACCTAAACTAGGACCTAAAATATAAATAAGATAAAACCTAAACTAAAGATTAATCTAAAATAAATAAAATATAAAAAAAAATAAAATAAACTAAAATAATAAAATAAACTAAAAAAACTATTTTGGTTTATTTGTTTAAACCCTAATAAGCTAACCATAAAAACCCTACCAGACATAACCCAGCCTACACCCTAGCTCCACTCTCTATAAACCCCTACCCTAAACTACCTACCCAAATAAACCTAAAACATACTATAAAATCTAATAAATATATATACCTAAAATAAATCAAATAAAATAAAATAAACTTACTTAAAACTAAAATAAAATAAAATAAATTAATAAAATAAAAATAAAATAAATAACTTAAACTAAACTAAATTACCTAAGAAAATAACCTAAATATAATAAAAACTAAAAGTAAAATAAAATAAAATAAACCTAAAATAAAATAAAAAAAAAAACTAAAATAAAACCAAAAACAAATAAAACCCTAAGTAAATAAATTTAAACCTAAAATAAAATAAAATAAACCTAAACCTAAACCTAAACTAAAATAAACTAAAATAAAATAGAACCTACCTAAACTAAAATCTAAATCTCCTACATAAACTAAATAAAATAAAATAAACTAAGAATGAAGACCTAGATAAAATCTAAATATAAACCTAACCTACCAAAATATAAAATAAAACCTAAACTTAAACCTAAAAATACCTCAACCTAAACAAAATAAAAATAAAACTCAACTAAAATAAACTAAACCTAAACCTAAACTTAAAAACAAACTAAAATAAAATGAAACTAAAATAAATAAACCAAAAAAATATAAACTAAATAAAAATAAAAAGATAAACCTAAATAAAAATAAAAATAAAAATAAATTGAAATAAATAAAAAGTAAACTAAATAAACTTAAACCTACCAGTTTACTTAATTTTAAAAAAAAGTTAAACCCTAAACCTTAAAATATCCTAAACCCTAAAAAACCCTAAACCCTAAACCCAAAACCCTAAAAGCATAAACCCTACCCTAAACCCTAAACCAAAACCTAAACTCTAAACCTTAAACACTAACCCTACCCAAAACCCTAAACCCCAAACCCTAAACAAAGTAACTAAATAAATTAAAAAATAAACCTAAACCATAAAACCTAATAAACTTAAACCTAAATCTAAACCTAGAGAATTAGGAAAACCTTGATGGCAGGAACATCTCCGTCAATTAGGCTCAGTCTAGATCTAATGGTGGAGGCGTAGCTGGAGGCGATGATTATCGAAGTGGTGGTGGGGGATCTGGAGGTGCTGCTGGATATGGAGGTGGTGGTCAGAGCAGTGGGGGTTATGGAGGCAGGAGGAGCAATGAAGGTTACAACCATGGTGGCGGCGGAGGGAGAGATCAGGGATATGATGGTGGATTCTGCTACTCGAGAGGCCAAGGGGATTCTGATGGGAATTCGAGAAAGTGAAGATCCACCGATCCGGTCTGCTGCTTATGGAACTTTGTCTTTATAGTAGAGATGGTTCTAGTTATCTAGGGTTTTTGATTTGCTCTTTGTGGGCTCACTTTTGATCTTCATTATAGCTTGTGTCTTAGAAAACTGGCTATGTTACTTGGTTGATGAAATCGAAAAGATGCATTGTTGAATCTGAATTTATTTTCTACTTAAAAAACAAACTAAAAACTCTAAACCTTAAACTAAAACTTGAACCCTAAACTTAAAACCTAAACCCTAAACTAAAACTTGAACCTAAACTTAAAACCTAAACCATAAACCTTAAACCTCAAAAACCTAAACCTTAACCCTAAACCCTAAAACCTTAAATCGTAAACCCTAAACCCTAAAGCCTAAAGCCTAAAGCCTAAAGCCTAAAGCCTAAAGCCTAAAGCCTAAACCAAAAAAAAAAACATAAACCTGAAACCCTAAACCTAAACCCCAAACCCTAAATGTTGGCTTAATTAGCCTCATGTTCAATTTGATTAATTTTGATGATAACAAACAAATGCTTGGATGTTCTAATGAATATTTTTATGTGTTTCAGATATATCAATTGCTAATTACATATCCAATACATCTCACAAATTGTTAGAAGAAATTGCAAGAATAAAAGAATGAAAGGGATAATGAGAAGCTCATGATTTTAGGTTATATGACTATTCATATGAGTTATTTGGCATGAATCAATTTGCTCACAACCTAACATACTATTTTAATGAGGTTAATTTATATAAATCTTTATTAATTAACATTCAATTATATGTTTTTCTACATAGCAATAAAATTGTCAAAGTAATAAATGATCATAACTATTAAGTATAATTATTTTATTTACTTAATATAATTGGTATTTTAATTTAATTTTCTGGTTATATGATAACTAACATATTTATGACTATATATAAATTATATCATAATTTTTAAATATCACATGTCAAAATTAACAAAAATATATAAAATTTTGTATTTTAGCCAAAGTCATTGTTTAATCAAAGAATTCATATCTGATTTTATCTCCATCGGATTCCTTGGATTTTTTCCTTTGAAATAAGTGGTTACATGACCCACTTTACTTTAAAGTTAAATTTATTATGATTTTTTAAACATTACCTGATTTTAATAATGGATGCATGCTACATGCTTTGAATATATTAAGAGCTACATTTGATTACTTTTGACTTTCCCATGTGAATAGCCGAATTTTGCTGCTAAATTTAATATTTGTTTAATATAAATTATATTTTTTATTGAATATTAAATTATCACATGATAACATGAGGTTTGTATAATATATTTCTTTGAAATAATTTTTTAAATGACCTTCTTGCCTATAAATAGCCCTCATTCTCTTCATGAAAGCATCCCTCATTCAAAATTCAAAATCTCTCCAGCAAATCTAAGAGAAAATCTCTTAAATGTTCCTTCCAAGTGTTCTCCAAATATTACAAGATCAAATCCTTGGTTTGGAAGCTTCAACATCTTCAACGAAGCAAGCCTTTTTAAATTACTTGAGTTTGTTTTCTTGATCTTAATACTTCTTAGTTGTTCATGCTATTTTCACCATCTATTTCTTCTTTCTAATTTATACTTTTTTGGTGGATTAGTCTTTGAACATTGGTTTTCACATCAAAGTTTCTCAATCATTTTTTTGGTGAAAAACTCTTGTGATAATTTGTAGGATCTATTTCAACTTGCTGAAATTTTTAGCTTCCTACAAATTTCTTTTGGTTTCTTGAAATATTTCTTCTTTGGTCTTATTTTGAAAGATCATTTATTCTTAGATCTATTTTAGAAGTATATTTTAAGCATTTTAAAATAAATTATTGTGCTGAAATTATTTTCATATTTGCTAGATCTCTCTTTTTTAATTGAAAGCTTACTAGCCAACTTAGATCTATCATATACTTATTTTTTTATTTTGTGATCATTAGCATTAATTGAAAGAATCTTTTTTGGTTAAAATAAATTACTCCTTGCTGAAATTTATTTTATTATGAAAAGAATATTGTGAATTTATTTTGAAATCATTTTGTATTATTCTACAAATTATAATAACATAAACATCTAGTAAGATCACTTTAAGATATTTATTTTTGCTTGCCAAATTTTTTTAAGTTGTAAAGTGATCATTTATAAGTTGTGAGATCACTTTTGAATTTGATTGCTTGGTATATTTGTGAGAGATTTACTTTATCAAAATTTATTATTTTGTATTTTTTTTTTATTGTAAAATTTATTTTGGGTTGTACTGCCCTTTGTAGGAGAGTACATATTGTTAGGGTTGTACTGCCGTTATAGGAGTACTTTGTAAACCATTTTCATTTAGTGGATTCTAGCGGTGGCTAAGCGTGTAGGGTTTTGGGGTTTGGCGAACCACGTAAAAAATTGTGCCTCTTGTCTCTATTTACTTTATTGTATTTTTATTTTTTGCTGCATTTAGAATTATATCTTATCATTATAAAATCAAAATCTAATATTCTATTTAAAATTAAAATTTAAGTTTTGAAAATTTTAATATTACCCAATTCACCCCTCTCTTGGGTGCTATAGTGTCTCAATTGGTATCGAGCCTAGGCTCTTTTATTGGCTTAACATCCAGAGTAAATCTTTTCACTATGGCACAAGGTTTCACAAAGGGTTCATTAGGAGGGATAATCCACTCATAGACCTCCACTTTTAGATAGTGTACCATTTGATTATTGGAAAAATAGAATTAGTACATTCTTAAGAGGTCAAGATGGCATGTGGTATATGTTGACACATCAATATCATACACCGAGAAGTAAATGGCATTAAAGTAGAAAAACCTTTTGAGGAATGGTCTATAGTTGAAATGCTAGGGCTTGTAATACTTTACATTGTGCTTTATTACCTGATGATTACATGAAAATTTCTATGTTAAACAAGAAATATGGGATAAACTTATTATAACTTATGAAGGAACTAGTGAAGTTAGAGATGCTCACATAAATAGACTTGTTCATGATTATGAGTTATTTCATATGTCTCCTTCGAATCTATTTTGATATGTATACTAGATTTATGAAAATAATTAACACATTACATTCTCTTGGAAAACATATAGGAATCAAGACTTAGTTTATAAGATTCTTAGATGTCTTCCAAAAGAATGGGAAGCTAAAATAAGCTATTAGTGAAGCTAAGATTTATCTACTTATCCACTTGATCAACTTTTGGGTTCTTTGATAGCACATGAAAGTTATTGCTCAAAGGGATAAGATGGATAACTCAACAAAAAAAGGAGAAAGGAAAAAAGCCATTGCATTACTACAAGTTGATGATAGTGATGAGCATAACACCTCAAGCTCGGATGGTGATTGTGATGAGGTGGTCATGCTTTCCAAAAGGCTTGGGAACTTGCTAAGGAAGAAGAATCAAAGGTATAAAAATCTAAAATTATAAATTTCAAACTAAGAAATTTCTATAGTGAAGGGATCATTTGCTATCATTGTAAAAAGCCTGGACACATAAGAGGTGATTGTCCAGAACTTGTTGAATCAAAGAAAGAAATTGATGTAAACAAAAGAAAAATATGAAGGAGAAAAGTACCATAAGAAGAAGAAGACGCTTTATGGGCCAATCAAATTCAAATGAATCAAGTACTCATCGATGAAGAAGGTCAACATATGTCTTATGGCAAATGGAGAATCGACTTAGATTCTCAAGAGGTATGTAATGATATATCTTATGATGAATTAGATGATGCTTTTAATGATTTAGTTATTGAATATAAAAATTAAAAAGAAAATACAAAACCTTAGAAAAGAACATAAAAATTTAGATATGCATTTTTTTTTGATTTAAAAAATGAATGTGATAATTTAAAAGTAAAAATACTTCTTTATTAAATTGTTCCTTAGTTGTAGGTAAACTTGAAAGAGAATATCTTATTAAAAGCAAGATTAGAACTATGTTTAAAATCACAAGTTCATTATAATACTTCATCAAGAAAAATATTTAATAAAATTATTTGCATCATACACATCCCACTCATATACCTTATAATAATGCTAAGTCATATGCAAACACTAATGTTTTGGTGCAACTATTGTGATAGAAAAGGGCATATTTCATTTGATTGCTATATGCGTAAATTATAAAACACTAAGCAATCATCTTATGTATGGGTACCAAAAGGTACAACACTACACAAACCATACATGATAGATATCTTTCTTCAAATGTAGAATGTGGACCCAAACATGTTTGGGTTCCAAAAGTTAACATGTGAGTTTATTTTGTAGGAATGCCTTAAAATCAAAATCAAAGAAGACATGTGGTACTTGGACAGTGGATGTTCAAGACATATGACCGGAGATAAAGATAAATTCACAACTTTAGAATCAAGTGATGGAGGATTTGTTACATATGGAGATAATGCAAAGGGAAAGATCATTGGCATTGGTTCAATTTGTAAGAATTCTATCACTTTAGATAAAGTTTTTCTAGTAGAAGGATTAAAACATAATTTAATTTCTATTAGTCAATTATGTGATAAAGGTTTGAATGTAGTATTCCATGCATCATATTGCATTATAAAAAATAATGAAAATGTTTTGTTAGTAGGACAAAGATATAAAAATATTTATGTCATTTATTTAGATAGCTTTCATGATGTGAATTTGAATTTACTTTATTTTAAAAGCACTCATGATGATATATGGTTATGGCATAGGAGACTATGTCATATTAACATGCACACACTTAATAAAATTGCCAAACTTGATTTAGTAGTTGGATTGCCTAAATTAAATTTTCATTCAAACTATGTTTGTGATGCATGTATTCATGGTAAGCATTCTAGAAGCTCATTTAAAAGTAAAAATATTGTTTCTACTTCTAGACCTCTAGAATTGCACATGGATTTATTGGTCCTATTAGCACCACTAGCTTAGGTGGAAAAATTATGGTTTTGTGATTGTTGATGATTTCTCAAGATATACTTGGGTTTTATTTGTAACTTACAAGGATGATGTTTTGGTGAGTTTAGAAAGTTTTCTAAATATATTCAAAGAGAACAAGGCCTTTTGATTAATAGGGTTCAAAGCGATCATGGTGGCGAATAGGAAAATAAATTATTTGAGGATTATTGTGATGAACATGGGATTAGACATAATTTTTCGCATAGAACTCCCCAACAAAATGGAGTAGTAGAGAAAAAATAGAATATTAATTGAATTAAGTAGATCTATGCTTGATGAGTATAAATTGCCAAAATATTTTTTAGCGAAGCGTAAATGCATGTTATGTAATGAATAGGATCTATTTTAGACCAATTTTGAAGAAGAAGAAACCCTATGAATTGTTTTTTGGAAAGAAGCCTAAGATTGAACACTTTCATGTATTTGGATGTAAATGCTTTATTTTGAATAATGGAAAAGATCATTTAGGTAAGTTTGATTGCAAATCGATGATGGTATTTTCTTAGGATACTCTCTTTCTAGTAGAGCTTATAGAGTTTACAATAAAAGAAAAATGATTGTAGAAGAATCAATACATGTTATTTTTGATGAAAATTTGATTGATCCTATTAGAAATGAAGTGATTGATGAAGAGATTGATAACTTTAAGAAAATATCTTTAGAAGATAATATGGATGATTCATTGCCTAAAGAATGGAAATATAATAAAATCATCCAAAGGAACTAATTATAGGAGATCCTTCAAAGGAGTTATGACTAGAAGACATAGTAGAGAAGTTGTAGATCATTTAGCATTTTTATCGAGGTTGAACCTAAAATTTAGAAGAAGCATTAAATGATAATTTTGGATTATTGCTATGGAAGAGGAGTTGAATCAATTTGTAAGAAATGATGTTTGGGAATTAGTCCCAAGACCCCAAGATCAAAATGTCATTGGAAAAAATGGATCTTTAGGAATAAGCTAGATGATTCAGGTTGTATTGTTAGAAATAAAGCTAGGTTAGTTGCACAAGGTACACAACTTGAAGGTATAGATTTTGAAGAATCTTTTGCAGTAGCAAGACTAGAAGCTATCGGGTTACTCACTTGCTTATGCTTGTTTTAGAAATTTTAAACTTTTCAAATGGATGTCAAAAGTGCATTTTTTGAATGGATTTATTGACCAAAATGTATTTGTAGAGCAACCACCTAGATTTGAGAGCCTTGATTTTCCAAATCATGTGTATAAATTAAAGAAAGCCTTATATGGTTTAAAAAGCGGGCTCCTGTGCTTGGTATGATAGGTTAAGTAACTTTTGATAGATCATGGATTTAGAAAGGCGAGTAGATACCTTATTCCTTAAGAGCATAGATGATGATTTGATTGTGATATAAGTGTATGTATATGATATATTATTTGGAAGTACAAATGAATCTTTGTGCCATGAGTTCTCATCTTTGATGTCTAAGGAGTTTGAAGTGAGTATGATTAGAGAACTTAATTTTTCTTAGGTCTTCAAGTGAAGTAATAAGAAAATGGCACATTCATCTGTCAAACTAAGTATATAAATGAATTGCTTGAGAGGTTTGACATGAAAATATTTAAATCTAGTAAAACTCCTATGAGCCCATCTATAAAATTGGATTTAGATGAATTAGGAAAATCTGTTGATCAAAAACTTTATAGGAGTATGATAGGTTCACTTTTATACCTTGCCGCTAGTAGGCCTGATATTATGTTTGCTATTTATTTGTGTGCTCGTTTTCAGGCCAACCCAATAGAATCTCATTTAATAGCAGTCAAGCGCATCTTTCGGTATTTGATAGGCACTACTAGGTTAGGTTTATGGTATCCTAAAAATTGCTTATTATGCTGATTTTGCGGGGATGCAAAGTAGATAGAAAAAAACATCGGCTATGTCATTTTTTAGGATCATCACTTGTGTCTTGGTCATCTAGGAAACAAAATTTGTAGCTTTATCCACTGAGCGAGGACATAGTAGGTAGTTCTGTTGCTCAGTCCTTTGGTTAAAGCAATAATTAGAAGATTTTGGTATTAAGCAAGATCACATTCTAGTTCATGTGACAATACTAGTGTTATTAGTTTGACTAAAATCCTATCCGACTCAGAACCAAGCATATAGAAATTAGACATCATTTTATTAGGGATCATGTTTTGAAAGGTGAAGTTAATATTAATTTTATTAGCAGATTTACAAATTGATATTTTTACAAAACCCTTACCAGAACATTTTTGTACTTTAAGATGCATGCTTGGAATGTTAGATCCTAATATTTAAAATTGTATGTAGTTTGTTCTCACTTTTGATGTTGTCAAAAGGGGAGAAGAGTAAAATGTTGGTTAATATTAAGTCTATTTAATGCATACATTTAGGGAGCAACATTATTCATCTCATATGCATAAATTTTTTTTAATAGAATTTCTTTCAAAACTATGATGAAAGGTCAATTTGCACCTTCATCAAAATCAATACCAACATTAGTTTGTCATCATCAAAAGGGAGATTGTTGGCTTAATTAGCCTCATGTTCAATTTTTAATTTTGATGATAACAAACAAATGCTTGGATGTTCTAATGAATATTTTTATGTGTTTCAGATATATCAATTGCTAATTACATATCCAATACATCTCACAAATTGTTAGAAGAAAATGCAAGAATAAAAGAATGAAAGGGATAATGTGAAGCTCATGATTTTAGGTTATATGACTATTCATATGAGTTCTTTGGCATGAATCAATTTGCTCACAACCTAACATACTATTTTAATGAGGTTAATTTATATAAATCTTTATTTAATTAACATTCAATTATATCTTTTTTTCTACATAGCAATAAAATTGTCAAAGTAATAAATGATCATAACTATTAAGTATAATTATTTTATTTACTTAATATAATTAGATATTTTAATTTAATTTGTTGGTTATATGATAACTAACATATTTATGATTATATATAAATTATATCATAATTTTTAAATGTCACATGTCAAAATTAACAAAAATATATAAAATTTTGTATTTTAGCCAAAGTCATTGTTTAATCAAAGAATTCATATCTGATTTTATCTCCATCAGATTCCTTGGATTTTTTCCTTTAAAATAAGTAGTTACATGACCCACTTTGCATTAAAATTGAATTTATTATGATTTTTTTAAACATTACCTAATTTTAATAATGGATGCATGCTACATGCTTTGAATATATTAAGAGCTACATTTGATTACTTTTGACTTTCCCATGTGAATAGCCGAATTTTGCTGCTAAATTTAATATTTGTTTAATATAAATTATATTTTTTATTGAATATGAAATTATCACATGATAGCATGAGGTTTGTATAATATATTTCTTTGAAATAATTTTTTAAATGACCTTCTTGCCTATAAATAGCCCTCATTCTCTTCATGAAAGCATCCCTCATTCAAAATTCAAAATCTCTCCAGCAAATGTAAGAGAAAATCTCTTAAATTTTCCTTCCAAGTGTTTTCCAAATATTGGAAGATCAAATCCTTGGTTTGGAAGCTTCAACATCTTCAGCAAGCCTTTTAAATTACTTGAGTTTGTTTTCTTGATCTTAATACTTCTTAGTTGTTCATGCTATTTTCACCATCTATTTCTTCTTTCTAATTTATACTTTTTGGTGGATTAGTCTTTGAACATTGGTTTTCACATCAAAGTTTCTCAATCATTTTTTTGGTGAAAACTCTTGTGATAATTTGTAGGATCTATTTCAACTTGCTGAAATTTTTAGCTTCCTACAAATTTCTTTTGGTTTCTTGAAATATTTCTTCTTTGGTCTTATTTTGAAAGATCATTTATTCTTAGATCTATTTTAGAAGTATATTTTAAGCATTTTAAAATAAATTATTGTGCTGAAATTATTTTCATATTTGCTAGATCTCTCTTTTAATTGAAAGCTTACTAGCCAACTTAGATCTATCATATACTTATTTTTTATTTTGTGATCATTAGCATTAATTGAAAGAATCTTTTGGTTAAAATAAATTACTCCTTGCTGAAATTTATTTTATTATGAAAAAGAATATTGTGAATTTATTTTGAAATCATTTTGTATTATTCTACAAATTATAATAACATAAACATCCTAGTAAGATCACTTTAAGATATTTATTTTTGCCTTGCCAAATTTTTTAAGTTGTAAAGTGATCATTTATAAGTTGTGAGATCACTTTTTGAATTTGATTGCTTGGTATATTTGTGAGAGATTTACTTTATCAAAATTTATTATTTTGTATTTTTTTTATTGTAAAATTTATTTTGGGGTTGTACGCCCTTGTAGGAGAGAGTACATATTGTTGTTGTACTACCTCATAGAGAGAAGTACTTTTGTAAACCTTTTTTCATTTAGTGGATTCCTAGCCAGGGGTGGCTAGGCGTGGACATAGGCTGGTTTTGGGGTTTGGCCGAACCACATAAAAATCATGTACCTCTTGTCTCTATTTACTTTATTGTATTTTTATTTTTGCTGCATTTAGAATTATATCTTATCATTATAAAATCAAAATCTAATATTCTATTTAAAAATTAAAATTTAAGTTTTGAAAATTTTAATATTACCCAATTCACCCCCCCTCTTGGGTGCTATAGTGTCTCACACTAAACCTTAAACCCTAAACTAACCCTAAACTAACCCTAAACTCTAAACCTTAAACCCTAAACCCTAAAAAGCTGAAAACCTAAACTTAAATTAAATAAAACTTAAAAATAAAATAAATAAAAAACTAAATCAAAATAAAATAAAATAAAATAAAAAGAAAAAAGATAAACTAAAACCTAAACGTAAACCTAAACTTAAACCTAAACCTAAAAAAAAAGAAAATAAAATAAAAATTAAAAATAAACTAAAATAAAATAAATAAAAACCTAAACTAAATAAAAATTAAAAAACCTAAATAAAATAAAAACCAAAACTAAAATAAAAATAAAATAAACTTAAAATAAAATAAAATAAAACTAAATAAAACCTAAACCTAAAAATAAACCTAGAAAAAAAAATAAAAATAAAAAAATAAAACATAAACTAAACTAAAAAAAAAAAACTAAACCTAAAATAAAAATAAAATAAACCAAAACCTAAACTAAAATGAACTAAACTAAAGTAAATATAACCAAAATCTAAACCTAAACTTAAACAAAATAAAATAAAATAAACCAAAAATAAAACTAAACCTAAACTTAAAAAAAATAAAACCAAAAAAATAAAACTAAAATAAAAACCTAAAACCTAAACCTAAAGAAATAAAATAAAAACTTAAACGAAAACCTAAAAACAAAAAATAAAACCTAAACCTAAAAGATAAAATAAAAATAAAACCAGACTAAAAATAAACCTAAACCTAAACCTAAAAAATAAACTAAAATAGAAAAACCTAAACTAAAATAAATAAACTAAACTAAATAAAATTAAAAATAAACCTAAATAAAAAATAAAATAAAATAAAATAAAATAAATAAAAAATAAATTAAATAAGCATAAACATACTAGTTTACTTAATTAAAAATAAATAAAGAAAGAAAAAAATATAAAATATAAAAAAATCCTAACCCCAAATCCTAAACCCTAAAACTAACACTAATCCCTAATCCTTAAACCCTAAACCTACAACCCTAAAGCCTAAAGCCTAAACCCTAAAACCATAAACCATAAACCCTAAACCCTAAACCCTAAACCCTAAACCCTATACCCTAAACCCTAAACCCTAAACGCCAAACCCTAAACCTTAAACCCTAAAAGTTACAACCCTAAACCCTAAACCTTAATTGCCAAACCTTAAATCCTAAACTCTGAACCCTAAAAACCTAAAAACCTAAATCTAAAAATAAACTAAACTTAAATTAAAAGAAATAACCATAAAAATAAATAAACCTAAAAACTAAACTAAAATAAAATAAATAAAAATTAAACTAAACTAAAAATTAAAATAGACCTCAAAATAAATAACCTCAATAAGATAATACTTAAATGAAAAATTTTAAAAAAATAAACCTAAAATAAAAAAAATAAAAAAAATAAAAACATAAACCAAAAAATAAGCCTAAAAATAAAACTTAAAAATAAATAAAAAATAAAACCTAAACCCTAAACCCTAAACTAAAAAAAAACTAAACCTAAAATAAAAAAATAAAATAAACCTAAACTAAACTAAATAAAATAAACCTAAACCTACAATAAACTAACCCTAAACCCTAAACTAAATAAAATAAAATAAACAAAAAAAACCTAAACCTAAACTAAATAAAACCTAAAAAATAAACTTAAAATAAAACCTAAAAAATAAAATAAAACCTAACCTAAACCTAAAATAAAAAATAAAATCTAAACCTAAAAATAAAATTAAAATAAAATAAACTAAAAGTAAACATAAACATAAACCTAAACCTAAAAAAATAAAATAAAAAAATAAATAAACATAAAATAAATAAACTAAATTAAATAAAACTAAAAATTAAACCTAAATAAAAATAGAAAATAAACTAACTAAACCAAATAACTTGAAACCTAAACCTAAACCCTAAACACTAAATCATGAGCTAAACCCTAAAACAAACCCTAAACATAACCCTACTATACCCTATAAAACCCTAAACCCTATAAACCCTAAACCCTAAACCTAACTAACCCTAAACCTAAAATGAAACCTAAACCCTAAATTAACCTAAACTAAAGTCTAAACCATAAATCCTAAACCTCCCAATCTAACTTAAACCCTAACTAAACCCTAAACCTCAACCTTAAACCCAAAATCCTAAACCTTAAAGTTTAAACACTAAATCTAAACTAAACCCTAAACCTAAAACCCTAAAGCCTAAACATTAAACCCTAAAACCTACCCAATACTAAACCCTATAACTCAACCAAACCAAACCATCATAAATAAAAACCTAAACACTGAAACCTAAATTATATAAAAATTAAAAATAAAATAAATGAGATAGCCTAAACCAAAATAAAATATTAAAAAGAAAGACCTAATCTAAAACTTAAACCTAAACATAAAAATAAAATAAAATAAAATAAAAATAAACAAAAATAAAATAAATAAAAACCTAAACTAAACTAAAAAAAGTAAAATAAACTTAAAATTTAAAAATAAACCTAAATAAAATAAGAACTAAAGGTTAACCTTAAATAACATAATCCTAAAATAAAATAAAATAAAACTAAATAAAAGCCTAAGCCTAAATAATAAACCTAAAAATAAATAAAAAATAAAACCTAAACACTAAACTAAAAAAACCTAAACATAAAATAAACTAAAATAAAAAAAACCTAAACTATAATACATAAATCTAAAATAAAAAAAAACTAAAATAAAGAAAACTAAAAAATAAACATAAATAAAAATAAAAAATAAAGTAAACTATGATAAATAAATAAAAAAACTAAATATACTAAATAAACTTAAACCTATGAGTTTACTTAATTTTTTTAAAAAAACCGTAAACCCTATATTCCAAACCCTAAACCCTAAACCCTAAATCCTACAACCCTAAACCCTAAAAAACCCTAAACCCTAAACCCTAAACCCTAAACCCTAAACACTAACCCTAAACCCTAAACCCTAAACACCAAACCCTAAACCTAAACTTAAAGTAACTAAATAAATTAAAAAATAAACCTAAACCCTAAAACCTAATAAACCTAAACCTAAACCTAAACCCTAAGAATAACTTTAAAGGAACATCAAATCAAACCTAGATCAAGCAATGGAGGCTAAAACACAATAACTAAAAGTTATAAGTGATGGAGGTTACCATGGTGATGGCGGATGGAAGATCAAAGATATAATGGTGGATCCCATAGTAGGTCGGGTGGTTTAAACTAGAAACCAAGAACATAATCACTTATGGAAATAAACATAAACATAAACTAAACTTATAAAAAATAAACTAAAATAAAAACTTAAACTGAAATAAATAAACCTAAAATAAATAAACTAAACTAAATAAAAATAATAAATCAACCTAATTAAAATAAATAAAATAAACTAAAATAAACATGAAAATAAACTAAATAAACTAAATAAACCTAAACCTACCAGTTTACTTAATTAAAAAAAAACCCTAAACCCTAAACCCTAAAACTAACCCTAAACTTAGAATCTTAAACCTTAAAAAACCTTGAACGCTAGACCCTAAACCCTAAACCCTAAACACTAAAGCCTAATCCAAAACCCTAAACCCTAAATAAAATAAACATAAAATAAAATAAATTAAAACCTAAATAAAAACATAAACCTAAATAATAAACCTAAAAATAAATAAAAAATAAAACATAAACCCTAAACTAAAAAAAAACCTAAATCTAAAATAAAAATAAAATAAATTTAAAACCTAAACTAAAATAAAATAAACTAAAAAAAAATAAACTTAAACCTAAACCTAAACTAAATAAAATAAAATAAAAAAAATAAACCTAAACCTAAACTTAAAATAAAAAACCTAAAATAAACCTAAAATAAAACCTAAAACCTAAACCTAAGAAAAATAAAAACTAAACCTAAACTTAAAAATAAAAAATAAAACCTAAACTTAAAGATAACATAAACTAAAATAAAAAAAACTAAACTAAAATAAGTAAACCTAAATAAAACTAAATAAAATAAAAATTAAACCTAAATAAAAAATAAAAAAATAAATTATGCTAAATAAATAAATATAAATAAAGTAAACTAAACAAACCTAAACCCACTTTAATATTTTAAAGAACCTACATAAACCTAAATCTAAACCTAAATAAACTAACCTAACACTAAATCTAAACCTAAACCTAAACTCTAAACCTAAAACCCTAAACCCTAAACACTAAACTAACCTAAACCCAAACACTAAAACCTAAAACTATAACTAAAACTAAACCCTAAAACTAAACCTAAACCTAAAACTCTATCCTAAAGTTTAAACTATCCTAAAAAACCTAACTAACCCTGGGTCCCTAAACCCAAACTAACCTTAAACTAAACCTAAACTAAACCTAAACTTAAACCTAAACTCCCTAAACTAAAATTTAAAGAAAGTTTAAATTTAAACTATAAACCATAAACTAAACCTAAACCCTAAAACTAAACTAAACCCCCCTAAACAAACTAAACCCTAAACCTTAAAAAAAACCCTAAACCTTAACCCTAAACCTTAAAACCTATAACCCTAAATCCTAAACCCTAAATGCCAAACCCTAAACCCTAAACTCTAAACCCTAAAATCTAAAACCTAAATCTAAAAATAAACTAAACCTATAATAAAAGAAATAAACATAAAAATAAATAAACCTAAAAACTAAACTAAAATAAAATCAATAAAAGCTTAAACTATACTAGAAATTAAAATAGACCTAAAAATAAAAAACCTCAATAAGATAAAACTTAAACAAAAAATAAAAATAAAATAAACCTAAAATAAATTAAAATAAAAACATACACCAAATAAATAAACCTAAAAATTAAACTTAAAAATAAATAAAAAATAAAACCTAAACATAAAATAAAAAAATAAAATAAACCTAAATAAACTAAATTAAATAAAACCTAAACCTAAACCTAAAATAAACTAACCCTACTAAACTAAATAAAATAAAATAAACAAAAAATAAACTAAACCTAAAGTAAATAATAAACTAAAAAAATAAACTTAAAATAAAAACTAAAACCTAACCAAAAAAAAAAAATAAACTAAAACCCAAACCTAACTAAAAAATAAAAAAATAAACCTAAACCTAAAAATAAAATTTAAATGAAACTAAACTAAAAAAATAAACATAAACCTAAACCTAAACCTAAAAAATAAACTAAAATGAAAAACATAAAATGAAATAAATAAACATAAATTAAATAAACAAAATTAAATAAAAATAAAAATTAAACCTTAATAAAAATATAAAATAAACTAACTAAACTAAATAACCTGAAACCCTAAACCCTAAACCCTAAACACTAAATCATAGAGCCTAAACCCTAAAAACTAACCCTAAACCCTAAACCCTAAACCTACAACTCTAAACCCTAAACCCTAAATCCTAACCCTAACCTAAACTAAATGTTAAACTTAAACTCTAAAACTAAACCTTAAAAACCTTAAACCCTAAAACCTAAACCATAAACCTTAAACATTAAACCCCAATCTAGCCTTAAACCATAAGCTAACCCTAAACCCTAAACCCCGAACCCTAAACCCTAAAATCCCTAAACCCTAAAGCCTAAACACTAAATCCTAAACCTTAAACCCTAAACATTAAAACCCTAAAGCCTAAACCCTAAACCTTAAAACCTACAATCCTATACACTAAACCCTAAACCCTGAACCTTAAACCCTAAACCCTAAACCCTGAACCCTAAACCCTAAACCCTACATCATAAATCCTAAAAACCTAAAAATTGAAACCTAAACTAAATAAAACATAAAAATAAAATAAAAAAAAAATTGTAAACTTAAATTAAATATTAAAAAAGAAAAACCTAAACTAAAACTTAAACCTAAACATAAAAATAAAATAAAATAAAATAAAAAAATAAAAATAAACTAGAATAAAATAAATAAAACTAACTAAACTAAATAATATAAAATAAACATAAAAAATAAAACCTAAAAAAAATAAGAACTAAATGTTAATGTTAAAAAAAATAAACCTAAAATAAACAAAAACATAAATAAAAAATGATCCTAATAAACCTAAAATTAAATAAAAATAAAACCTAAACTAAATAAATAAATATAAAATAAATAAACTAAAATAAATAAAAATAAAAAATAAACTTAAATAAAAATAAAAAATAAAGTAAACTAAATAAATAAAAAAAATAAACTAAATATACTAAATAAACTTAAACTTATGAGTTTACTTAATTTTTTTTAAAAAAACTTAAACCCAATATTCTAAATCCTAAACCCTAAACCCTAAATCCTACAACCCTAATCCCTAAACCCAAAACCCTAAAAAACCTTAAACCCTAAACCCTAAACCCTAAACCCTAAACCCTAAAAGCATAAACCCTAAAACACTAAACCCTAAATCCTAAACCCTAAACCCTTAAACCCTAAACCTAAACCTAAAGTAACTAAATAAATTAAAAAATAAACCTAAACCCTAAAACTTAATAAACCTAAACCTAAACCTAAACCCTAAGAATGCATAACTATAAACATCACCAACTAATAAAAATAAGGACGTGGTTAAAAATGGTGGCTAAAAGTACCTGGATATGGAGGGTGGTTGGAGCAGTAAAAAGCGATGGAGGTTACCATGGTGGTGGCGGATGGAGAGATCAAGGATATAATGGTGGATGGTGCTAGAGGTTGGTGGTTTTGATGGGAACTAGAAATAAGAATGGTCGATCTGACCCGCTATGAAAATAAACATAAATTTAAACTTAAAAAATAAATTAAAATAAAAAGCTTAAACTAAAGAAAATAAACCTAAAATAAATAAACCAAACTAAATAAAAGTATAAAATCAACCTAATTAAAAATAAATAAAATAAACTAAAATAAATAAATAAAATAAACTAAATAAACCTAAACCTACCGGTTTACTTAATTAAAAAAAAACCCCTAAATCCTAAACCATAAAACTCACCCTAAACCTAGAATCCTAAACCATAAAAAACCATAAACCCTAAACCCTAAACCCTAAACACTAAACCCTAACCCTAAACCCTAAATAAAATAAACCTAAAATATAATAAATTAAAAACTAAATAAAAATCTAAACCTAAATATTAAAGTTTAAAATAAATATAAAATAAAACATAAACCCTAAACTAAAAGAAAAAAATCCTAACCTAAAATAAAAGTAAAATAAACTTAAACTTAAACTAAAATAAACTAAAATAAACTAAACTGAAAAATAAAACCTAAACTTAAACCTAAATAAAATAAAATAAAATAAAACCTAAAAAGAAACATAAAATAAAAACCTAAAACCTAAACATAAGAAAATAAAATAAAAAACTAAACTTAAACTTAAAAATAAAAAATAAAACCTAATCCTAAAAAATAAAATAAACTAAAATAAAAAAAAAGTAAAATATAATAAATAAAATAAAAATAAATAAACTAAACTAAATAAAAATAAAAATTAAACTTAAATAAAAATTTAAAATAAATAAATAAAATATAAACAGTAAACTAAATAAACCTAAACCTACTATTTACTTAATTTTTAAAAGAACCCTAAACCCTAAACCCTAAACCCTAAATCTAAACCTAAACCTAAACTAACTAAATACCAAAACCCTAAACCTAAAATCCCTAAACCTAAAACCCTAAATAAATAAACCTAAACCTAAATAAACTATAACCCTAACCTAAACCCTAAACCCTAAACAATCTAAAACCTAAACCCTAAACTTAATCCTAAAGCTAAATCCTAAACCTAAACAAACCCTAAACCTAAACTAAAACCCTAAACCCTAAACCCTAAACCCTAAACCCTAAAACTAAACCTAAACCTAAAAGCCTAAATCCTAAAGCTCAAATAAAGCTAAACCCTAAAGCTAAAAAACCTAAACACACTCTAAAACCTAAAATCTTAAACTTAAACTCTAAAACTAAAATAAAATAAAATAAACTTAAACAAAATAAATAAATAAATAAAAAACTAAACTAAAACCAAAAATTTAAACCTAAAAATAAAATAAAATAAAAAATAAAAATAAACTAAAATAAATTAAATAAAAACCTAAGTTAAACTAAAAAATAAAAAACCTAAATAAAATAAAAACAAAAAATAAAATAAACATCGAATAAAATATAATAAAAAATAAATAAAAACCTAAACATAAAAAATAAACTTAAAAGAAAGCCAAAAAATAAATTAAAATAAAAAACTAAACTAAACCAAAAACTTAAACTAAACTACAAAATATAAAATAAACCTTAAAAGAAAATACCTAAATAAAATAAAACCTAAAATAAAATAAAATAAAAACTAAATAAAAACCTAAAGCTAAAACATAATCCTAAACATAAAATCTAAAAATAAATAGAAAATAAAACCTAAGCCCTAAACTTGAGAAAAACCTAATCCTAAAATAAACAAAATAAAATAAACCTAAAAATTTACTAAGATAAACTAAACTAAAATGAATAAAACCTAAACCTAAACCTAAAGTAAACTTAACCTAAACTTAGACTAGAACTAAAAAATTAAACGTAAAAGTAAACCTAAAACCTAAACCTAAACCTAAAAATAAAAAATCAAACATAAACCTAAAAAATAAAATAAAAATAAAACTAAACTAAAAAAAACATAAACCTAAACATAAACCTAAAAAAATAAACTAAAATAAAAAACTTATAGTAAAATAAATTAACCTAAAATACAAAAACTAAACTAAATATAAATAAAAAATAAACCTAAATAAAAATATTAAAATAAACTATGATAAATAAACAATAAACTAAATAAACATAAACATATCGGTTTACTTAATATTTTTTTAAAAAAAACCCTAAACCTTAAAACCTAAAAATAACCCTAAACCCTAAACCCGAAATCCTAAACCCTAAACTCTAAACTACCCTAAACCCTAAATCCTAAACACTAAACCCTAAACCCCAAAAGTAACCCTAAACCCTATGCACTAAACCTACAACCCTAAACCCTAAACCCTAAACACTAAACCCTAAACCCTAACCCTAAACCCTAACCCTAAACTAACTAAACTAAAACCCTAAATAAAATAATCCTAAAATAAAATAAATTAAAATTATATAAAAAATTAAACTAAATAATAAACATAAAAATAAAACCTAAAATAAATAAAAAATAAAACCTAAACTAAAAAAACCTAAGCCTAAAATAAAAATAAAATAAACCTAATCCTAAACTAAAATAAATGAAACCTAAACCTAAACCTAAAATAAATTAAACCTAAACTAAATAAAATAAAATAAACTAAAAATAAACTTAAACTTAAACTAAAAAATAAAACCTAAAAATAAACCTAAAATAAAACCTAAAACATAAATTCTAAAAAAAATGAAATGGTGAACCTAAGGCTAAAAAATAAAAGTAAACCTAAACTTACAAAATAAAATAAAAATAAAGCTAAACTAAAAAAATAAACTAAACTAACCTAAACCTAAAAAAATTAACTAAAATAAAAACATAAACTTAAATAAATCTAAAATACATAAACTAAACTAAATAAAATAAAAATTAACCTAAATAAATAAAATAACAAAATAAATAAACATAAACCTAACGCTTACTTAATTAAAAACCCTAAACTCTAATCCTTAAATCCTAAACCCTAAACCCTAAAACCCTAAACCCTAAACCCTAATTTAACTCTAAACCCTAAACTCTAAAACCTAAACTGTAAAACCTAAACTAACCCTAATCCTTAAACCCTAAACCCTCAAAACACTAAACGCTAAAGCTTAAACACTAAAGCCTAAACCCTAAGCCCTAAACCCTTACCTTAAACCCTAAAACCTTAAACCCTAAAACCCAAAACTCTAAACACTAAACCCTAAACCCTAAACCCTACATCCTAAACCTAAAACTAAAAAAAAATTAAATAAAAACCTAAAATAAAATAAATAAATAAACCAAACCAAAAATAAAAAATAAATAATAACATAAACTAAACTTAAACCTAAAATTAAAATAATATAAATAAAAAAAAAATGAACTATAAAATAAATAAAACCTAAACTAAACTAAAAAAATAAGAAAAACCTAAATAAAATAAAAACTAATAATAAAATAAACCTTAAATAAAATAAAATAAAAATAAAATAAAAACATAAACCTACAAAATAAACCAAAAATTAAATAAAAATAAAACTGCTTAGATTAAAAAAAAAACTAAACCTAAAATAAATTAAACCTAAAAATAAACTAAACCTAAACCTAAGCCTAAACTAAATAAAATCAAATAAATTAAATATAAGCAAAACTTAAACTAAAAAAAAACCTAAAAATAAACCTAAAACCTAAACCTAAAATAATAAAATAAAAACCTAAATATAAACCTAAAAATAACAAATAAAAGATAAACCCAAAGAAATAAAAGAAAAATAAAACTGAACTAAAAAATAAATATAAACCTAAAAGATAAACAAAAATATAAACCTAAACTAAAATAGAAAAAAAAACCTTAAATAAATAAACTAAACCAAATAAAAAAAATAAACCTAGATAAAAATGGAAAATAAAATAAACTCAAATAAATAGAAAATAAACTAAATAAACCTAAACATTTAAAATAAAAAAATCCTAAATCCTAAATCCTAAACCTATAACTAACCCTAAAACCTAAACCCTAAACCTACAACCCTAAACCCTAAATCCTAAAACCCTAAACTCTAAACCTAAACCCTAAATAAACCTAAACTCCTAAACCTAAACTAAACCTAAATCCTAAACCCTAATCCTTAAACCCTAAACTCTAAAAGCATAAACTCTAAACCCTAAACCCTAGACCCCTAAACCCCAAACCCTAAACCCTAAAACCTACAACCCTAAACCCTAAACCTTAAACTAACTCTAAACCCTATACCATAAATCTTAAGAATGGGCATAACATTGATAGAAGGAACATCACCATCAACTTGCTAGCCTAGATAGGCTGGAGGCAAAGCTTATCATAATGGTGGTGGGGTATCTGGAGGTATTTGTAGATATAGAGGTGGTGGTCAAAGCAGTGGTGGTTATGGAGGAGGGAGGAGCGACGATGGTTACAACCGTGGTGGTGGTGGAGGATTAGATTGGGGATATGATGGTGGATCTACTGATAAAGGGAACCAGAGAAATAAGAATGATTGATATGCTATGGAATGTCTTTATGGTAGAGATGGTTCTACTTATCTTAGGTTTTTAATTTGCTCTATGGGTGCTCATTTTTTATCTATGCCATCGCTTATGTCTTAGAAAACTTGGGAAATTTAAAATAAGAAATGATTAGTTTGAATTTATTTTCTGTTAAAAAAAACTTTAAACCCTAAACCTAACCCTAAACTAAAAATTAAATCCTAAACCTAAACCCTAAACCATAAACCATAAACCCTAAACCCTAAACCCTAAACACTAAACCTTAAACCCTAAACCCTAAACCCTAAACCCTAAACATAAACTCTAAACCCTAAAACCTAAAATACTAAAACCCTAAACCCTAAACCCTAAAACTCTAAACCTTAAACCATAAAACCTACAACCTTAAAACCTAAACCCTAAACCCCAAACCCTAAATCGTAAACCCTAAACCCTAAACCCTAAACTCTAAACACTAAACTAGACCTAAACCTAAACCCTAAACTAACCCTAAACTAATCGTAAACCCTAAACCTTAAATAAAGATATCACTAGGAGTAGATCTAAAGAATGTCCTAATCCTAACATAGTTATGGTAGCTAAAGAAAATGCCTTCAAGAGACTTTCCCTTGATTATTAGAGATTTGAATACCCTAAAACCTAACCCTAAATCATATTATAATATATTATAGTATAATGTAGCATCATATATTTGAGCATGTAGTGATGTGTTTTTGGATGTTATAAGATGTTTTGAAATGTTTTAGTATATTATCATTTTGTTCCTTATAGTTTATATTAACATAAATCATAAAAATATTGATTTAATAAATCAGATGATGAAATTTGTTAAATTTGAAGTGGGAATTAGTTGTAATACCAATGGTATGTTACGCCACTTATACTATAAAAAGTAAGATTTTATGTTCAAAATAAATATTATATGTTGAAGCATAGTATAGCATCATATATCAT
This sequence comes from Cymbidium sinense, assembly GCA_021442155.1. Taxonomy (NCBI): domain Eukaryota; kingdom Viridiplantae; phylum Streptophyta; class Magnoliopsida; order Asparagales; family Orchidaceae; genus Cymbidium; species Cymbidium sinense. The sequence goes on from JAKCPB010001072.1 coordinate 27,870, forward strand.
AATATATTATTCTGGGCATTTTAAATTCTTTTAGTATTTTACAATCATGCAGTTGAGCTGACACTAGCATTATTTATAAAAATGTTGATTTAGACTTTAAAATGGTGGAATTTGGCCAAATTCATAATAGATAGAGCATGGCATCATAATATATTATTTTAATTTAAAATATGTAAATGATACAACTAAAATATATAGTTTTTTTATTATTTAGAATAATTTTATGATTTTTTATCGTAAGCAATCTCTTATGATGTGATATGCAATATAATATAATATAATATGTTATAGTGTATTATAATATAGGATGCCATAACATAGTGTAGCATCATGCATTATAGCATGCTATTATGTATTGCTACTTATTGTTTAGCATATTTTAGTTTGTTATAGTATGATGTAGTATATTTTGTACTAGTATAATTCATAAAAATACAAATTTATAGGCTGAGATGATGGGATTTGGCCAAATTTAAGGTAAGCTTTAAGGAACATCATTGGGGGTGTGCAATGTTGTGTCATTTAATCAAAAGAATGGAATTTTGCATCCAAAATAAATATTCATTTTTCAAACAAATTTTATAAAAATTTTTTCTTAAAGTAATTCATTTTTAGGTGTAATGAAAGATAATATATTATATGAAAGCATATTAAAATATAATGTATATAACAATATAACTTCACACATATATATATATATATATATATATATATATATATATATATATATATATATATGAATGTGGTGGTGTGTACCAAATGTTATTATACATTTTAGTATGTTTTATTTTGTTATAATACATTATCAAAACTCACAAAAATGTTAATTTTGAAGGTTAAGATGGAAGAATTTGGCCAAATTCATCGCACACACTAAGAAGCAACACCAAAATTATGCTATTTTGTACCATTTCTAATAGAAAATAAATAATTTAACATCCAAAATGAACATTATTCATATTTTGAGAAAATTTTGTTCTTTGTTACTTTTAAGCGATTCTAATGAGGTGTAATGTTAGACAATATATTATATTATAGAAAATTTTAATATAACATCATTTATTATAATATAATATAGTGTGTTAATTCTCACTATAATAAGTTTAGCATGATATTGTATAGTTAGTTTGAGCTTGCACCATCAAAAATCATAAAATGTTATGATTTTTGGAAATACATTATTTGGCTTTTGGTTGAAGAATTAAAGGTGTGAATAAGAGAAGAAATAATATTTGATGAGTATTTCATGTCAAGGACATGGAGGGAGATCTGCTAGGGGATCACACATGCATTGGACATGACATGTGAGGTGTCTATGTCGAGGGCATATAAGAAAAAAATCTGCTGGGGATAAGGTTTTAATTTGATTTGATTATATGATTTATGGAAAGAAGATCCACTAGGGAAAAGAATCTATAATCCACCATGGATTAAGATCGAATCAAATTTAATTTGTTTTTTTTAATTGATGTAGAGGCACATCTACTAGGGCTCGAGTCCGCTGCGGATCAGGTATATGAACCTTCCACTAGAGAAGCATGTATGGGCTATCTACAGGGGATTAGGATTTGAGTTTAATTTCATTGATTTGTTTGGAGATGTATCCACTGAGAATAATAGTTTGGTTGGATTTTTTTGATTTAGACTCTATTAGGGAGTTGGTTTAATTTGGCTCCACTAAGAAGATTAGTTTTGAATTTGATTTGTTTGCTTGACATATTAATATATGATTTTGGGCTTTACTGGGGAGAAGGGTATGATTTAACTCCACTGAGAACAATTAGATCGGGTTTAATTTAATTTAAGTTAATGTATGGGTCTTGTCATTATGTGATGGATCCACTGAGAAGAAGTTATATCAGCCTTAACCTACCTCAGGTTTACAAATCCATTGGGATAGTCTACCAACTATGAGGTAGAGCTAGTCAACCAAAGGGGTTGCCTTTTGTTGTGCAATGACTGTGCTAGAAAGAAGGCATAGCAGACTAACATCTTCCAAAATGAGGAACAACCGCTAGGGTCCTGTTGGATGCACAATAAATCAAACCTAACCCAAGGTGATTACTGAGTGAATGTCGCTGGGGACTTATGTCAACTCAAAGTAGTCAGGATTAATTTTATCTTTATTTCATGTGATTTAGTGTGATTTGTTTGGTTTAGTTTGGTTTCAAATTAATTTTTGATCAGCTGGGGATGTGAGCTCAATCAAATTTGATAGAGTTAATTTATGGACCAAGTCGGTGTGATGGACCCACCGAAGGAGCTATATCGACTTGCCCTATCTCGCATTTACAAATCCAAAGGGATAGTCTACCGCTCATGGGTAGAAGCCAACCTAAGGGGCCTTTGCCTGCAATGACTGCTGGGAAGAAGGTGTAGTAGACTTACATCTTCTAAAGTAGGGAAAAACCCCTAGGGTGACCTGTTGGTAGCACAACAAATAGAACCTGACTTAGGGGAGACTACTGAGTTAATTTCATTGGGGACTTTTATCAACTCAAGAGTAATCAGGTGATTCCTATAGGGAGTTTTGCTGACACTGCCCTACAGATAGGATGTCTGCTTGGGAAAAGATATTGCCAGGGGTGTCCTCCTAATCCACAAGTGAATATATATATATATATATATATACAACAACAACAAGCCTTAATCCCACTAGGTGGGCTCGGCTACATGAATCCTTCATCTCCATTGTGACCTATTATGTGTCAAATTCTCATTTAATTCAAGTATACTAAGATCATTTTTTATACATATTAACCAAGTATTTTTAGGTCTACCTCTACCTTTCTTAACATAAGGCAAATCTAATGCATCTACTCTCCTAATCGGGTCATCAGTCGACGCTTTATGTGGCCAAACCATCTAAGCGACTCTCCTAATATTATATACCACTGGAGCTACTCCAACTTTTTCCCGAACATACTCATTTTGCATTCTATCTCTAAGGGTAAAGCCACTCATCCACTGAACATCCTCATCTCGTAACACTTAACTTAGTCTTATGTTTCTCTTTATTGGCCAACATTCGCACCATAAGTCATTATAGGTCTTACCACCATCTTATAAAATTTTCCCTTAAGTTTAAGTGGAACTTTTCTATCACATAATAGGCCAGATGCATTCCTCCACTTCAACCATCCAACTTGAATTCTACTAATAACATCTCCATCTATTTCACCATCATTTTGAACAATAGAGCCTAAATATCAATCACTCTTATTAATGACTTGATCACCTAAAGTCACAACACTATCACTAAAACTTCTACAACTAAAATTACACTCCATATATTCAGTTTTAGATCTACTTAAATGAAAACTTTTAGACTCTAAAGTTGACCTCCATAATTCAAGTTTCTGTTGGACTCTCTAGTCTTATCAATAAGAAGAATGTCATAAAAGCATACACCAAGGTACATCTTCTTATAAATGCCTCATAAGAACATCCATAACTAAAGTAAAAAAGATAAGGGCTTAATGTTGATCCTTGATGTAATCCAACGAAATAGGAAAATATTTTGTCAATCCTCCTTGTGTTTGGACACAAGTACTCTAGTATACATATCCTTAATGACTTGAATATAACCAATATTAACTTCTTTCTGTTCTAGAACTCTCCAAAGAACATCTCTTAAGACTTTATCATAAGCTTTCTCTAAATCAATAGATATCATATGTAGATCCTTCTTATTTTCTCTATGCTTCTCCATCAAACCTCTTAACAAATGTATAGCATCCATAGTAGATCTACCGGGCATGAAACCAAACTGATTGTGAGAAACTTGTATCACATCATAACCTATGCTCAATTACTCTCTCCCATAATTTTAATGTATGGCACATTAACTTAATTCCTCTATAATTTGCACACTCTTGTGCATCACCTTTATTCTTAAATATAGAACCAACAAACTCTTTCTCCACTCATCCGGCATCTTTTAGTCTTTAAAATAACATTAAAAGATTTGTAAGCCAAGAAATTCCTTGATCTCCTAAACATTTCCACTTCTATTGGAATATTATCCGTCCTATTGCTTTTCCACATTTCATTTTCTTTAAAGCTTCACTAACTTCAGATTTTCTAATACGATGATAAAAATGAAATTCTCTATTTTTGTTTAGGGTATAAGGTTGCTAAAATCAATCATACTTTCAGATCCTTCATTGAAAAGTTTATTAAAATACCTCATCCACCTATTTTCAATATCTTTTCTAAGAAAAGCACTTTATTATTTTCATCCTTAATACCCCTCACCAACTATGTCTTTACTTCTCCTATCTCTTTGGTTGGCTAACTTATACATACATCTTTTACCTTCTTTGGTATCTAATCTATTGTATAAATCACTAAAAGCTAAATTTTTTGCATCATATATTGCTTTCTTAGAATCTCTACAGGCCATTTTATATCTTTCTGAATTCTCTGAGTTTTTACATCTAAACCAAGTTTTATAACAATGTTTCTTATTTTTTTTCTTTTCTTGCACACTCTGACTCCACCACCAACTATTCTTATTAAAACAAGCTTTTCCTTTTGATTCGCCAAGCACATCTTTAGCAACTTGCGTAATTTCACTTGATATTTTTCCCACATAACATTAGCTTCCTTATGAACATTCCAAACTCTAATTTCTTGTAGCTTGCTCTTAAAAATATTTTTATTTGTGTTCTTTAAGTGTCCCCATCTAATCCTAGGACAATAATTTAAATTATTTTTCCTCTTACAACCTTTCATCTTAAAATCTAAAACTAATAGTCGATGTTGGGTACTTAAAATTTCACTTGGAATGACCTTATAATCTTTACAATCTAAATGATCTATTTTTCTTATCAAAAAATAATCAATCTGTGTTTTACTAGATCCATTTTTATAAGTAATAATATGTTCATCTCTTTTCTTAAATAAAGTATTAGCAACTACAAAATCATAAGCTAAGGCAAAATCTAGTATAGTCTTACCTTCTTCATTAGTCACTCCAAATCCATAACCACCATGAATACTTTTAAAATCTTCTACCACTCTACCAACAAGTCCATTTAAATCTCCCCCAATAAATACTTTTTTCTTCAAGAGGTATCTTTTGTATTAATCCCTCTAATTCATTCCAAAATTGTTCTTTTGAGCTTACCTCCAAACCTACATAAGGAGCATAGACACTTATAACATTGATAATCTTAGTATCAACAATAATCTTTAAAGCTATAATTCTATCTCCACATCTATTAATACTTATAACATTATCCTTCAAACTTTTATCTATAATCACACCACACCATTTCTAGTTTGACTTTACGAATACGAGTTTAAAACCTAAACTATCAATCTTTTTGGCCTTCTCACCAACCCATTTAGTTTCTTGAACACATAAAATACTTATCTTTCTATGAACCATAATATCTATTAATTCCATTAATTTACCTATAAGAGTACCTATATTCCAAGATCATAACCTAATTCTAGTTTCATGGACTAACTTCTTTGCCCGCATCCATCCATAATGTGGGAACCCTTGCTTATTTAACACTACACTCGGGCACCGATGCAGCGGCTCTAGCATATTTTTTACTGTATTCAAGCCATACAGCGCTTCGCTTCTAGGGGATGCCCTACCATTAACATAATGATTTAAAGGATTCATGTCATGATTTTTTCAATAAATTTTATGCTGGCTGTCGACTACCTAATGCAACCCTCCACATTTTTCACTATATATATTTATTTATTTATTTGTGTGGACCCTATTAGTGTGCGAGAGACCACACTAAGAAGGGGCTATGTCGGACTTGACCTATCTTAGATTTATTGGACTAAGGGAAAATCTACACCTCCATACGACAGGTTCTCTAAACACAGAGGTGATTATAAGGAAAGAGAAATAGTCCAATCTGATAGTAACCTGGGTAGTGTCTAAATAGGGTCGCAAAGGATATGATCCAAATATAGTGCCGACAAGGGAGGTGCTGCTATAGGCATTATCCTAAGCCCTAAAAAAGAAAGCCTATAGGTGTATGGTGGCTAAATCAAGGAAAAAGCATAGTAGACTTACATTTGACATGAGTGGTATATCTTAAGGTGCGAGAACTAACCAACCTAAGGTGTATTTGTCTGCATGAGTGGTGTATCCATTACCATAGTGAGAACCATCCAACCTAAGGTGCCCATTAGTGTACAACGATCAATATGGAAAGAAAACATGTAGCCTTGCAACTTCTCAAGTGGAATTGAATATCCAGATAGTCTATCATGAAGGATTAGACTCAGACATGAAGTAGTCAGGAGGGTTGGAGCTGCTATGGGACTTATCCTAAACCTCAAATATACTCGACCCAGTCAGTGCATGAAGACTAGTCCAAGAAGAAAGCATAGCAGACTCACATGCTCTTAAACGAAGCCAACATGAGGTAGCTTACTGACCATGCAGTAAGGCCTACCAAATTAACAAGGTGCTCGTCGGTGTGCAGTGGCCAAGTTAGGAAGAAAAGTGTAGCAGGCTTACATCCTCCAAAGAAAGAAGACCATCGGGGTGACACACTAGCTGGTAGCACGTCAGCCCAACCTAGAGTAGCTACTGAGTGAGTGTCATTGGGGGTGTTATCTCAGCTCAGAGTAGCTCAAGATAAAAGATATGTGTTTATTTTATATGTTTGTGTATAATTTGTGTTTGTGTTATGTTGATAAAGGATAGGACACCACTCGAGTTCATTACACCTACCCTAAACACATCATGGAGGATTCACAAACAAGAATACTTTCAACATAGAAGAGATTAAATTTGAAATGGAATTTTTATTGATGATAATTATTTTCAAACATAATTTATAATATTTCTTTAAGTAGAGCCCATTGATTGGAAGAATTGGGCACTCTCCCTTATGATTAATAAGCTGATAAGATCCTCCTTGGTAAGCCTTCTCTACAAGAAAAGGGACTTCCCAAGTGGGTTAAAACTTGCCTCCCATCTTATGATGGGCAACAATCAATCTCATCAAAACTAAAATAAGCTCCCCTACTTGAAATGCATTAGGATGGACCAACTTGTTGTGAGCATGAATCATTTTAGCTTTATACAACTCGATATTTTGGCATGCCCATAGGAGGTCTCTCTCAATCTTTGATCTCTTCTAAGCGCAACTTGGTGTTATACTCTGTGTGATCTTGCTACACACTATCCTTAGTGATGGAGTTGGACTTCTAATGGTAGAATGACTTCGAACCCATACACAAAAGAAAAAGGAGTAGACTTAGTTGGAGTTCTATATGTAGTGCAGTATGCCCACAGAGCTTCAACTAACAAGTAATGCCACTATCGCTTATTATTGTTGAGTGTTTTCTTCAGTATTTAGATGAGAGTTTTATTGAAGGCTTCTACTAAGTTATTTTCCCTCAGGTAGTTGATGGTAGAATATCTCCAATCTATGTTGTGACTCCGGGAAAAATTGTTGATCTAGGTGCTCTTGAATGTAGTACCATTATCAAATATAATTTCTTGAGGCACTCTAAACCTATATACGATATGGTTCCTAAAAAATTAGAGCACATGCTAAGATGTGATCTGTTTGAGAGGAATCTCCTTCGCCCATTTGGAAAAGTAATCAGTAGTAGCTAAGATGAATTGATGACCCTTGAAAGAAGGAGGATCAATTGAACCCGCTATATTAGTACCCCAACACTCAAATGGCCATGAGGTCAATGTAGAATGTAGAATGTTTGGCAGTTAGTGTAGGACCACAATGTGTACTTGACATTGGTGGCATCGCCTAGCCATATCCATGCAATCTTTGATCTTCGATAAATAGTAGTATCCTTATCTCTTCATCTGGATTTCATCTTCAGACTGGATTGGTTGGCTCCAAATAATCCTGAGTGTACCTCAGTAACAATCTTACAGGCTTTATGCTTGTATAAACAATGTAACCACATAGGATCAAAAGATCATCAATACAAGGCACTATCCACAAGACTGTAGGAAAGTACTCTCTACTTCATCTAATGGGCTTGGGACTTCTCTTGAGATAGTTTTCCTTTATTTAGGTAATCCAAGAATGGTTACCTCCAATCTAACATATTGTCCTTCTTGGCAATGTCAACCTCTCCTTCAAGAGAGTACTTTTTGATGAGTTCAATATCAATATAGGATAAGACTTGTTTATTTTGGACCTTTATTGATATGGACTCATCCTTTGGACATGCCAACTTCTTGGAAAGCTTGGCTAAAGCATATGCTACAGCATTCTCTCCCCGAGGAATCTTATAAATCATAACCTCTAGGATTTGGGCCAACAACTCCATGGTGTACTTATGGTAGTGATGGAGCTTGGGCTTTATAACCTTATAGGACCCAGCTATTTAGTTGATAACTAGTTGAAAATCCCGAAGATGTTGATGTTTTGGATTCTTGGAGTAATAGCTAACTCGATGATGTCGAGCCACATATTACTTCATTGTTGGTGGGATTGGATAGATGATAAAAAAATCTCACCACATCATGGTTTGGAGTTAAGAGAACTATTCCTACCTCTGCCTTTCCTGGAAAAGTAGATTATGGTTATTCTCCACTTTAAGAAGAAGCCGCACCATCAAAGTACATGTCCCAATGGTGAATTCTAGTATCCCCTTAGTTCAAGATTTATTCATCAGGGAGATCATCACTAAGAGGAGAGTCAGCAGAAAGTGGGTGTGCTACTAAGAAATCTGCTAGAACTTATCCTTTCACCACATCGAGGGGTATGAAGGTAATGTCAAACTATAAGAGGATCATGGAATGTCATGTCAACCATCAGGATAGCATTGATCATGTCATGAGATACTATAGTGGATTGATAGAGATTAAGTTCTCATCATGAAGTCGTAGCTTTGCTAAATGATTAAAGCTAGGCAATGCTTCTCAATAGATGGATAATTAGTCTCAGCAGGGATTGGATGATGACTAAGGTAGTAGAGTGCATTTTCCATTCCTTCATCATTGCTTTGGGCCAACAAAGCACCAAGGGAGTCATCTAACACAATAGTGTAAAGTATGAGTGGTTTGCTGATACATGCTAGACAACATCAAGTAATACTTGATGTCTTTGAAGGCATGTTCAAACTTGTCATCCTTTTTTAATAAGAGAATGGCTGACATCTTCCTGATAGGTTGGATATAAAACATCTTAGATATGCCAACAGCCCTTGGAATGATTTAAGTTGAGTTAAACTTTTAGGATGTGGAATTTCTAATATCGCCATAATCTTCTCCGGATCAATTTTGATTGCCCAGTGTCAGAAAACAAACCCAAGAAATTTCCTTGAAGCTACTTTGAATTCACACTTCAGGGGGTTCATTTTGAGGTTAAATTATCTTAATTGTTCAAAATTACTCTTAAGTAAAAGAGATGTTCTTCCTTTTCTCTACTTTTGATGATCAGCATGATGAAAGAATGAGTTCATCAAAGATTTGAGTCATAGCCCGCTGGTATGTAGCATCAGTAGTTTTAAGGATGAAAGGCATGACTCTATAGCAATAGATTCTGATCGGGGTTCTAAAGGCAGTGTTTCTTTCATCTACAGGAACCATCTTTATTTGATTATATCTATATGAGCCATACATGAAAGAGAAGACTACATGAGATGAGGCATTGTCCACCATTAGCTCTGACATGGGTAGAGGAAATTTATCTTTTGGACATGCCTTATTTAAATTCCTAAAATCGATGAATAGGTGAATTTGGCCATTCCTTTTCTTAATTGGGGTGATGTTGGCTAACTAGGTAAGGTATTTATCTTCCTGGATGAAGCCGCATGGATCAATTTCTTGACTTTAGAAATGACTGTTATTCTAATCTAATCTCATGCGTCTAGGAGCTTGCTTGAAAGGGTTAACAATTGGCTCTATTGCTAGTTTATGGACCGCTATGTCAGAAGCCAATCCAGGAATCTCTTCATAACTCCATGGAAAGTGGTCCTTAAGCTTCATCAATAACTTAAGTCATTGGTTTCAATTTCATTCAACAAAGAACGATGTATGTCTGCATGGATCCCCCAATTCTAAGTTGATTTCCTTGAGCTTTTAATGGTTGACTTGATCTCTTCTTTGAACTCTGGCGATGCATCTTTGACTTCAAAATCATCTAGATCATCTGAAGTTTCTAAACACGACTCTCATATAAGTTAATGTGATTTGAAAAGAACCAGTAATTCCAAATTATTGGTGATGACTACGTATCATCATCGATTGGACCCACTATACCAAATCTTAGTCTTCTTGATTGAGAGCTTTTGCATTTGTTCTTACATATTATTTTGAAGTAGTCTTTGCTTTGACCAAGGATATGGGATTAACCATTTCTTTCCTAAATTATGAAAATAAGGCAAGTATCAATCAAAAGGCAATTCTATTAAATCTTTATATGAATCATCGTCAACTTCTACATCAACTTCTCTATTTTTAGGTTTAGGTTTAAGTTTATGTTTGTATTTTTTAGTTTAGTTATATTTTTATTATATATTTCAAGTTTAGGTTTTATTTCATATTTTTAGGTTTAGGTTTAGGTTTTTATTTTATTTTTTTAAGTTTAGGCTCTAGGTTTTTATTTTTGGATTATTTTTAGGTTTTATTTTTTAGTTTAGGTTTAGGTTTATTTTTAGTTTATTTTATTTTATTTAGTTTAGGGTTTAGGTTTAGTTTATTTTAGGCTTAGGTTTAGGTTTTATTTATTTTAGTTTAGGTTTAGGTTTATTTTATTTTATTTATTTTAGGTTTAGGTTTTATTTATTTATTTTGGGTTTCTTTAAGTTTATTTTTTATGTTTAAGTTTTTATTTAATTTTTATTTTTTTTTTTTATTTGAGGTTTATTTTAATCTTATTTTGTTTAGCTTTTAATTTTTTAAGTTTTTATGTTTTGGTTTATTTTATTTTTTATGTTTAGTTTAGGTTTTAATTTATTTTATTTTAGTTTAGTTTTTTTTTCATTTTATATTATGTTTAAGTTTAGGTTTTATTTTAGGTTTTTATTTTATTTTATTTTATTTATTTAAGTTTATGCTTTCTTATTTATTTCATTTTTAGGTTTTATTTAGTTCAGGTTGAGGTTTTTAGAGTTTAGGGATTGGCCTTTAGGGTTTAGGGTTTAGGGTCTATGGTTATAGGTTTTAGGGTTTAGGGTTTGGTGTTTAGGTTTAGGGTTTAGGGTTGTAGGTTTTAGGGTTTAGGGTTTAGGGTTTAGGATTTAGGGTTTAGGGTTTAGAGTTTAGGGTTTAGGGTTTAGGGTTTTGGGTTTAGGGTTTAGGGTATAGGGTTTAGGGCTATTTTTAGGCTTTAGTATTTAAGGTTTGGGTTTTTTTTTGTTTTATTATTATTATTTTATTTTATTTTTTTTAAATTAAGAAAACTAGTAGGTTTATGTTTATTTAGTTTATTTATTTTAATTTTATTTATTTTAGTTTAGGTTTTTTATTTTAATTTATTTTTTAGTTTAGTTTTTTTTTCCAAAGTTTAAGTTTTATTTTTTATTTTTAGGTTTAGGTTTAGGCTATTATTTTATTTTTTTTGGTTTAGGTTTTAGGTTATATTTTAGGTATTTTTTGTTTTATTTTTTAGTTTAGGTTTAGGTTTATTTTTATTTTATTTTACTTTATATTATTTTGGTTTATGTTTAGGTTTAGTTTATTTGAGGTTTAAGATTAGGTTTTATTTCTTTTAGTTTAGGTTTAGGTTTATTTTATTTTTTATTTAGATTAGGTTTTTTTTTAGTTTAGGGTTTAGGTTTTATTTTTTATTTATTTTAAGGTTTATTTTTTAGGTTTAGGTTTTTTTAGTTTCTAATTTATTTTAGGTTTATTTATTTTATTTTATGTTTAATTTTATGTTATTTAGGTTTATTTATTTAGTTTAGGTTTTATTTATTTTAGATTAGATTTTATTTTTTATTTTCTTTTTTGGTTTTGTTAGGTTTAGGTTTGGTTTTGGTTTTAGTTTATTTTTTATTTTATTTTGGTTTAGGTTTTATTTATTTATTTTATGTTTAGGTTTTATTTAGTTTAGTATTATGTTTTTAGCTTTTTAGGGTTTAGGGTTTATGGTCTAGGGTTTAGGGCTTAGGGTTTGGGGTTTAGGGTTTAGGCTTTATGGTTTAGGGTTTTTAGGGTTTAGAGTTAAGGGTTTAGTGTTTAAGTTTTAGGTTTAGGGTTCAGGTTTTAGTTTAGAGTTTAGAGTTTTAGTTTTTTTTTTATTAATAGATAACAAATTCATTAGACATTTCTTCTTTTGATTTCATCAACAAAGTAATGACATATATAAAAAATGAGCATGCATAGAGCAAATCAAAAATAATAGATAACAAAAATCATCTCTACTATAAAGATAGTTCCATAAGCAGCAAATAAAATTGATCGTTCTTCAGTTTCTCCAGTTTTCATCAGAATGCCCCTGGCCTCTTGAGTAGTGGGTCAACCATCATAGCCTCTATCTCTCCCTCTGCCACAACCATGATGGTAACCTTCATTGCTCCTCCTGCCTCCATAACCACCACTACTCACCACCACCTCCATATCCAACACCTCCAAATCCCCACCACCATTGAATAACGGCCGCCTCTACCTTTGCCTCCACCGCTAGATCTAGACTGAGCCTGATTGATCGTGATGTTCCTACTGTCAAGGTTTTGATCAATCTTAGGGTTTAGGTTTAGGTTTAGGTTTATTAGGTTTTAGGGTTTAGGTTTACTTTTTAATTTATTTAGTTACTTTAGGTTTAGGTTTAGGGTTTGGGGTTTAGGGTTAGGTTAGGTTTAGGGTTTATGGTTTAGGGTTTTAGGGTTTATGATTTTAGGGTTTAGGGTTAGGGTTTAGGGTTGCAGTCTTAGGGTTTAGGGTTAGGGTTAGGTTTTTTTAATTTTTTTAATTTTTTTTAAAATTAAGTAAACTATTATGTTTAGGTTTATTTAATTTATTTTAATTTATTTTAGTTTATTTTTTATTATTATTTAAATTGGTTTATTTATTTTAGTTAAGGTTTATATTTTAGTTTATTTTTAGGTTTAAGTTTATTTTTTAGTTTAGTTTAATTTTTTTTTTATTTTTTAGGTTTAGGTTTTATTTTTTATTTTTATTTTTTAGGTTTAGGTTTTATTTTATTTTTTTGGTTTAGTTTTAGGTTTTATTTTAGGTTTATTTTTAGGTTTTTTTTTTTTTAGTTTAGGTTTATTTATTTTTTTTTTTTATTTTATTTTTTAGGTTAGTTTATTTTAGTTTAGGTTTTGTTTTATTTTATTTTTATTTTAGGTTTAGTTTTTTTTGTTTAAGATTTAGGTTTTATTTTATATTTATTTTTAAGTTTATTTTTTAGGTTTAAGTTTTTATTTAGTTTTTATTTTATTTTATTTTATTTTAGGTTTACTTTATTTTTTAGGTTTCATTTTATTTTATTTGGGTTTTATTTTATTAGTTTAGTTCAAGTTTTTTATTTATTTTAGTTTGTTTTTTATTTTTTATTTTTTATTTTTTTTTTTATGTTTAGGTTTTAGTTTATGTTTTTATATTTTTTTTTTTATTTTATTTTTTATTTATTTTTAGGTTTTATTTAGGTTTAGGTTTTAGCTTTTAGGGTTTAGGGTTTCAGGTTTGTTTAGGGTTTAATATTTAGGATTTAGGGTTAGGTTTAGGATTTAGGGTTTAGGGCTTTAGGGTTTAGGGTTTATTTATTTATTTTTTATTATTTATGGTTTATGGTTTAGGGTTTAGGTTTAGGTTTTGGGTTTATGGTTCAAGTTTTAGTTTAGGGTTTAGGGTTTATTATTTTTTAATAGAAAACAAATTCAGATTCAACATTTCTTCTAATCGATTTCATTAACCAAGTAACCCACTAAGTTTTCTAAGACACAAATGATGACATAGATCAAAATAGAGCACACATAGACCAAATCGAAAACCCTAGATAACTAGAATTGACTCTACTATAAAGGCATAGTTTCATAAGTAGCAGATCAGATCGGCGATCCTTTAGATTCCCTAGTTCCCATCAGAACCACCCAGACCTCTCTAGTAGCGACATCCACCATCATATCCCCAATCTCTCTCTCTCTCTGCCACCACCACGATTGTAACCTCCATCATTCCTCCGCCTCCATATAGCTCAGACCACCTCTCCACCATCTCAGGCTCCCACCACCACTGAACCACCACGCCCCTTGCCTCTTTCACAGATCTAGGCGCACGGTTGATGGTGATGTTCCTACCATCAGGTTACATTCTTAAGGTTTACATTTAGATTTCTTAGAGTTAGGTTTTAGGTTTTATTTTTTTTAATTTAGTTACTTTAGGTTTAAGTTAAGGGTTTTAGGTTTAGGGTTAGCTTTTAGGGTTTAGGATTTAGGGTTTAGGGATTGAAGGTTTATGCTTTTAGGGTTTAGGGTTTAGGGTTAGGGATTAGGGTTTAGGGTTTATCAGTTTTTAGGATTTAGGGTTCAAGGTTTAGGTTATAGGGTTTAGGATTTAGGGTTTAAAGTATTTTTTTTTTAATTAAGTAAACTACTAGGTTTAAGTTTATTTAGTAAATTTAGATTATTTTTTATTTATTTTTGTTCACTTTATTTTTTATTTTTATTTCAATTTATTTTTTATTTTTATCTAGTTTAGTTTATTTATTTTAGGTTTATTAATTTTAATTTAAGTTATTTTCATTGTATTTTTAAGCTTTAGGTTTATTTTTTGGTTGAGTTTTCTTTTTAGTTTATTTTTTAGGTTTAGGTTTTATTTTTTTTATTAGGTTTAGGTTTTAGTTTTTATTTTATTTTTTTGGGTTTAGGTTTTAAGTTTTTATTTTAGGTTTATTTTTAGGTTTTATTTTTTAGTTTAGGTTTAGGTTTATTTTTAGTTTATTTTATTTTATTTAGTTTAGGTTTAGGTTTAGCTTTAGTTTATTTTAGGTTTAACTTTATGTTTTATTTATTTTAGTTTAGTTTATTTTTGTTTAAGTTTAGTTTTATTTTATTTTTATTTTAGGTTTAGGGTTTAGGCTTCATTTTTTATTTTTTTATAAGTTTTATATTTAGTTTTCTTTTTTAGGTTTAGGTTTTTATTTAGTTTTTATTTTATATTTTGTTTTTATTTTATTTAAGTTTTTTATTTTTAGGTTTATTTTATTTTTTTAGTTTAGTTTAAGTTTTTTATTCTATTTTAATTTAATTATATATTTATGTTTAGGTTTAGGTTTTATTTTATTTTATTTTATTTTATTTATCTTGAGGTTTTTTTATTTATTTTATTTTAGTTTTATTTAGTTTAGGTTTAGGTTTTTAGGTTTTCTAGATTTAGGGTTTAAGGTTTTCGGGTTTTAGGGTTTAGGGTTTAGGGTTAAGGTTTAGGGTTTAGGGTTTAGATTTTAATGTTTAGGCTTTAGGGTTTAGGGTTTTTACGATTTAAGGTTTAGGGTTTAGGGTTTAGGGTTTTTTTTTTAGGGAAACCCCATGATACGGGGGTATTTTATTGCAACAAAAAAAAGGGTTACAAGGTACTTAAAGGGGATAAACTCCAAAACTACTTTGAGATACAATTAGTTTAGGAGTAAATCCCCATCTTTCATCCAAGAGCAAAAGAAAACATTAAAGCAATCAAAAGATACAAGTTGATTAACATAATAGGCTAAAGAAAGGATAAGGCCAATGCTCGATGGTTGTAAGGGTGCTTGGTAATATGGAACAAACGCAAGATAAAAAAGAGAGACACACCAAAGTGATAATGAGAGAGAGATTAAGGTAATACCAACAAAAGATAGGAAACAATATAATATGAGTATGATAATAAGGAAATGTGGTAGAGAAGGCTCGCTCAATCACACCATGTTGATGCAAATATGAGCATCCAAACTTTAAGGGTTACATCACATGAGCTACTACCAAACCAAAAGGGTGAGAACATCATTCATAAAAACACGTGAGAAGGAAGCACCGGTTGTTGATATTCTTGTGAGCTTTTATTAGCAAACCTAAGCAAAATCATATCTAAAATATATAGGTAATTGCTAAGTGAAGGATAAGGAGTCTCATTCAAGAAAATTATCATCAAGAGCCATCTTGAGTTGAGAATACATAAACATAAGTGTGAGCCATCTTAGAATCTCATGAATAGCCATATTAGGAAGGAATTAGTTCATATAATCCCTCCATAAGAAAATTTAGGGGAGACAACTTTCTCAAAAAATAATTATGAATTTACCATCCCAATCACATGATATGTAAATGAATCTTTTAAAACAACCGTGAAACAATTTATTAATGTCCTGGAGAAAGCAATAGTAAAGGAAGGCGATAACTCAACACGGGAATGAACTGCAATACCAAAATTAGCCGGAAAAAATAGCGCTCCAATAGCATTTGGGCATTAGGAAATTCCATCAACAATCAATAGAATAAGCAGAAAAGGCAACAACATCCAAGATAGGAAGGGACTAATCTCGACCATAATACCAATCTTTAATACTCATAAGGCGCATCAACCGGTAATAGGTGATCAGATCAAAAAAATAGGAGATAAATTAGCGGGCAAATAGAAATCCAACCCCAACAATAAGGTTATTAGAAAAATTGGGAGGCCAAATAATTTCCATATGAGAATCCAAAAAACAAAAGATGTAACAAGAGTAAAAGGTTTTATTTACAGGTCCAAAGCCAATACATGAAAGGGGCATAAAGATTGCATTTAGCCCAAGATAAAAAAGATAGAGCAAGCATTATCCTATTTGAATAGAAATAACAAGGGTAATGTAGATCGATTAGCGGTAATGAGTAATACCCGGATAGAAATAGCAAGGGCACTCAGAGACAACCCAACAACAAAATCGCTAGTGTTAGAAATACAAATTAGGATCCACATTAGGATCCAGAAAAACAAGCAAATAGTCAAGACAAAAAATAGCCAAGGCAGTAATAGCCAAGACAACCACCAGCATAAGGCAATATTTATTAATTAAAACCATAGCTCATATTGACCAAAACAGACAGATAATAGGGCAAGCATACAACCCATAATCATATCCGGAGTAGCGAACCAACAGAAAACTAGGTGTTGAGCAAGACAGAAATTAGATAGCCAATCCCAACAGAGAGGTTATTATCATATTGGAACCCACCAGGATCAAAATTGTATTCAAATGAAAAATATCATTAGAATCATAAAACAATATAACATAACAAGGCAAAACCAAGGCAAAACTAGCAGAGAACAAATGCAAAACCATCCAAGCCTCTCAATAGACAATGCCATAGTTTAGCCAAGAAGATATAACATAGGAATAAGTATCTTGAGTTGTAATCCGTGACAAACACCAAAAAACTTGAGACAATCAAGACAACAAAACCGGTAAATAAAATCACCCATCCGTGATAAACAAATTGATAGGTTTAGTGTTATAAACAAAACCAACCAAGCAATCAGCAACATCTTGCTGAACAAAACAAACTAAAACCCCAGAAATAGCCTGTAGAGTATTAATCCAGTGCATCCAATAACCAAGGTAGTTAATGCCAACAAGCTGGCCAAGAATCCCAAAGCATATATAAAAATGGTTGGGGGAAAACTCCACCACAAGCCAATCCAATAAGGGACATTCAAAGTATTAGCAGGATGATTAGTCACATTAATCCAGATCTTCCCTACAACATAAGGAACATTCATAACAGCATCAACACTATCCCAATTCAGTTAATCCTTGGAGAAATACCACAGCTTGCCATAATAATCATTGAGTATACAAAACATGGTTAAGAGGAGCTTGATTAGGTGATTACTTACTAGCAGCGTAAAGGGATACTATAAAGTAGGTCAATTAATCGATAAATCAAATCCACAAACATCCAAAATCTTAAAATAACATCGATTACTAAGAATGAAATGACACTCCAATCCAAGAAGGTAACAGACAAACCCATTAGATGCAGATTACAATATAAACAATGAGTAAATATGATTCACAACCACCGAAATGGTTTAAATAATCCAGGAAATCGAAAGTACTCCCATCGCAACTATTGCAACATTGTAACTAGAATATAAAATAAGAAGATGATTCCAAGTAGAGACATCAATACCAATCAAGAGTTTTAAGAAAATAAAGATCCAAAACCAAAACTTGCTAAAGGCAGAGGGTAAGATGGTAACGGGAGAAGCGTGAAGAAAAAGCTGAAGCTGAACCCAGGATGAAAACCAAATCAATAAAAAATCAACAAACAACCATGGCAAACCTCCAAAACTCAAAAAGCAATTAAACCCAATCCATTATAAGGATTTACAAAATAACCATTAAAAAGTTATTACAATTTCTTCCCTTGCGGAAAGCATCGAGGTTATGCATTATATAAGCAAGACATTATGAAAGTCCTGAAGCCAACAACCAAAATCCTTTCAGATAAGTGATGGAACCTTATGAATAAGGCCTTTAAGGAGAGAGTCCCAAGGAATGTAAGTATAAGAAGTACTATAATCATCAAAATAAAATTAATAATGCACACTAATCCGATGCCTAATCAACATAGTTAGTAGCAATGCTCCAAGCCATATTGTCAGTGAGGAAAAACTGGTTAAAGGAGTTAGTATAAAAGTCTAAGCCCATCAAAATAGATAACTTCCTCCAAAAAAGCTTCCAACTAAGGAGAAGGTAAAGGAAGCAAGTCATGGCAAAGAAAGAGGAATGATATCTATGAGGAGTATCCATAAAGAACAGAGAAAACCAAAAGGAGGCAAGAGGAGAATTAGATTGAGGTAAGGAAGCCCGAGTTGTCCAAGTTAACACGCAAGTATTTGGGTAGTGTAAATTGATCAAAGAAGATGATCTGTCTAATCTGACCTAGATTTTGGATAGCGATACCTTAAACATGAGTGATGGTAAAATTTTGAGAGAAGAGCCCTAGTTTGCTTGAGGTAGAACAAACAAGTGTTGCTCATATTGGTAGAAGTCAAAAGATCAATGAAGAGCGTCCACCTCTATCCAAATATTGAGCCGCCATTTTGAATACAAATTTCTAAAGCTTTGTGGATTATAAGCTCGGATAAGAACGTGCTTGAAATAGGGGATAAGCAAATGCACATAGGACTTAGAATCCCAGAAAATACCTCCACAACGAGCCATTATGAGAGCACGTGATAATTTTAAAATATGATCAAGAGGTTTTCCAAAACCATTCTATCATTTGATAGTAAGTCCTGGGAAGGTTGAGGCCTAGTTTATTGGCTACATTTACCTTTAAAATGTTTGTGATGAATTAAGTTGGCTTTAAACAATTCACAAATTTTGTTTTAGTTCTAGCAATAATCCTCATGTGATTCATATGAATCCACGATATTTAGCATCATTTTCCATCCATATGAACCAAATAAGAGTAATGATTATGATTTTAATATGACCTTTAATTGCATTGTCAAAGTAAACTTCAAGAAGTTGATATAAATTAAAAGAACAATTAAAATTAGTGTTGAATAGATCGTCATACCAAATCCAAATTTTAGAGGTATATTTTGGGTTTTGTGTTTTGGTTAATGCTTTAGGGTTTGGTTTAGGGTTTTTTTAGGGTTTAGGATTTAGGGTATATGATTTTTTTTCAATTAAGTGAATCAGTAGGTTTAAGTTTATCTAGTATATTTTGTTTATTTTTTTATTTTAGTTTACCTTTTTTTATTATTATTTATGTTTATTTTTTATTTTTATTTAGTTTAGCTTATTTATTTTAGGTTTATTTATTTTAGTTTATTTTTAGGTTTAGGTTTAGGTTTAAGTTTATTTTTAGTTGAGTTTTATTTTTCTTTTATTTTTTAGGTTTAAGCTTTATATTTTATTTTTAGGTTTAGGTTTTTATTTTATTTTTTTATTTTAGCTTATAGGTTTTTATTTTAGGTTTATTTTTAGGTTTTATTTTTTAGTTTAGGTTTAGGTTTACTTTTAGTTTGTTTTATTTTATTTAATTTAGGTTTATGTTTAGGTTCAGTTTAATTTAGGTTTTATTTATTTTAGTTTAGGTTTATGTTTATTTTATTTTGTTTATTTTATTTTTATGTTAGGTTTAGGTACTTTTTTAGTTTAGGACTTAGGTTTAATTTTTTATTTTTAGGTTTTATTTTAGGTGTATTTTTTGGTTTAAGTTTTTTTATTTTTTTTATTTTTTTATTTTATTTTAAGTTTTTATTTTATTTACGTTGAGTATTATTTTATTTAGGTTTTTTTATTTTAGGTTTATTTTATTTTTTAATTTAATTTAGGCTTTATTTATTTTATTTTAGTTTATTTTATTTATTTATTTTATTTTTTTAGGTTTATGTTTGGTTTTAGATAAGGTTTTTATTTTATTTTCTTTAGGGTTAGGTTTTATTTAATTTATTTTTAGGTTTTTAGTTTAGTTTAGGTTTTATATTTTTTTAGTTTGGTTTAGGGTTTAGGGTTTATGGTTTAGGGTTTAGGATATTGGGTTTTAGGGTTTAGGGTTTAGGGTTTAATGTTTTAGGGTTTATGGTTTAGGATTTAGGGTTGTAGGTTTAGGGTCAGGGTTTAGGGTTTAGGGTTTATGTTTTAGGGTTTAGGATTATTTGGGTTTAGTTTAGGTTTAGGTTAGGTTTTATTTAGGGTTAGGGTTTTATTTTTTTTATTTTTTAAATGTAAACTAGATGGTTTAGGTTTATTTAGTTTATTTTTATTTATTTATTTTTTTTTATTTTTTATTTTATTTTTCTTTTTATTTAGGTTTTATTTAATTTTTATTTTATTTTAGGTTTGATTTATTTTATTTTAGGTTTAGCTATTTATTTTATTTTTTATTTTAGTTATTTATGTTTTATTTAATTTAATTTATTTTGTTTAGTTTTATTTTATTTTTTTTTTTAGGTTTATATTTTATTTTATTTTATTTATTTTATTTTGTTTAGTTAATTTATTGATTTTATTTTAGGTTTTTAGTTTAGGTTTAGGTTTTAAGGATTTAGGGTTTAGCTTAGTTTTGGTAATTTAGGTTTCTTAGTGTTTAGGTTTAGGTTTTGGGTTTAGGTTTAGGGTTTGTAGTTTATTTAGGTTTAGGTTTATTTAGGTGTTTAGGGTTTAGGTTTTATGATTTAGGTTAGGCTTTAGGGTTTTAGTTTAGGTTTAGGGTTTAGTTTATTTTCGTTTAGGTTTAGGGTTAGGTTTCTTTTATTTTATTTTGTTTATTTTGGTTTAGTTTAGTTATAAGTTTATGATTTAGGTTTAGGGTTTATGGTTTAGGTTAGTTTTAGGGTTTAGGGTTTAGGTTTGTTTGGTATTTTTTAAATATAAAAGTAGGTTTATGTTTATTTAGTTTATTTTTATTTATTTTAGTTTATTTTATTTTATTTTTTTTAGTTTATTTTTTTATTTAGTTTATTTATTTTTATTTATTTTATTTAGGTTTTTTATGTTAGTTTATTTTTAGGTTTAGGTTTATTTTGTAGTTTATTTTATTTATTTATTTTTTTTATTTTTAGGTTTTATTTTTTTTGTTTTTTATTTAAGTTTAGGTTTTTTATTTTATTTTAGGTTTCAATTAGGTTTTATGTTTATTTTAGGTTTATTTTTTAGTTTAGGTTTATTTTTTAGTTTATTTTATTTTATTTAGTTTAGGGTTTAGGTTTAGTTTATTAGGTTTAGGTTTTATTTAGTTTAGTTTATTTTAATTTAGGTTTAGGTTTATTTATTTTATTTATTTTAAGTTTAGGTGTTTTTTTAGTTTATGGTTTAGGTTTTTTGTTTATTGATTTTTAGGTTTATTTTTTAGGTTTAGATTTTCATTAAGTTTTTATTTTATTTTATTTTATATATGTTTATTTTATTTTTATTTTTCGTTTAGTTTTTATTTTATTTAGGTTTTTTATTTTAGAGTTATTTTATTTTTTTGTTTAGTTTAGGTTTTAGTTATTTTATTTTAGTTTAGTATTTATTTTTTATTTCTTTATTTTAGGTTTATGTTTAGTTTAGGTTTTAGTTTAGGTTTTTATTTTATTTTATTTTATTTTATTTAGCTTTTGGTGTTATTAATTTATTTTTTTTTTAAGTTTTAAGTTTAGGTTTAAGTTTTGAGGTTTTTAGGTTTTAGGGTTTAGGTTTAAGTTTTTTTAAACTAAAAGAATTTATTATCATAAAAACAAAAAGAAAGCAGTGTCCTTATTAAAGACTAAACTCAAAAAGAAAAATCACAAATGAGTTACAAGAGAATCTAAAGAGTTTAGTCCCTAATACATTAAAGAGCAATAAAATAAGGAAAAAAAAGCAATGCAAAAGGCACCAAGGGGAAGAATCCACCAGCTCCAAAAGAACCTCCAAAGAGAGATGAATGAAATGAAACAAATTGAAGACAACTCAGGCATGTAAGAAAGGAGACCATCATAGACTCTTGCTCCCTCAAGAAGAAGAATAGACAAGAAATGAGAATCTACAAAGAAATTTTAGGATATCGAAAACATAAAGAGAAAAACTCAGTGATATATGAGGAAAGAAGGATAATCACAATAATGAGGCATCAAATCCCAAGTGTATCCACGATGGGTTACAAATAGGAAAAGTCACCAACCATAAAATTATCAAAGGAAAAAATCCATCATATAATCATAGCCATCCTAGCAAAGAAGAATACAAACCTATCATAATAAATAAAGAAAAAAGCTGAGAAAAGGAGAGAGGAAGAAAAGAAAAAAATTAACATAAGGCATTCCCAACAAAACCAAATATAAGCACCTCTTAAAAGTGGGAGAAAGAAACTCACATAAAAAAAAGAGCCCTCAAAGAAAGCCAACCACAACAAAAGCCAAACCAGGAATGGAACAGACCACACAACAGAGCACCGAAAGAAAATAGCCAGGAAGAATAAGAAAGTAAACCAATAGAAAAAGGGTGGCAAATAAAAATAAAAAGAGAACAACCAACCAAAGGATAAAATACATGCTAAGGACAAAAAAAGCCAATACCACCAAGAGAACAAAAGCACCAACCAAAGAGGAGGAGGAACAAAGCCACCAACAAAATAGAAAAGAAAAGAAACCAATGGACACCAAAAAAACCAGTGAAGAATGAACAAACCAAAAGAAGAAAAATTAGCCAAGCGCCAATACTTAGCTAGCAAGAATTATATAGCAAAAGCTCAACCAACATAGAAAAAATTGGCCAAAAGCAAAAATCTCCCAAGAACAAGAGAGGTTATTTTCAAAAAGCTTTGTAATTAGTAACCCTCAACAAGTGAGGAGGGGCATAAATCTGAACACTTTTTTTTTTTCTTCTTGTAAACAATTTTATAACCATGCCCTTTCTCAAAAATCTCCATGCAAAAAATGAATGTTGTTATAAAAGGCATGTAGATTGCTATCAAATTCAAAGAAGAGCATTTAGAAACATCCACAAGATTAGGGATAATAAAAAATTGTATGATTTAGAATCGTGAAAGAAGGAGCGAAAGAGCTTTATTAAGAAGGCAATTATCAATATTTTCACCTTCCAACAATATTTGAAGAGTATCCTCCCTGTCTTCATTCATAAAAAAATCAAGAGAAGAAAAATCTAGATTTTCAATTACAAACTTCATGTAAGAGATTAAAATAAGATTCAAATCCCTTAAACACATAACATATTACAAAATTTTAAGAATTACCACCATAGAAAAACCATCATTTTGAGCTAAAATAGAACTATTCACAATGAGAGAATTGTGTTATCTAAATCTTATTTTTTAAAAAAGGATCGCCAATATTAACAAGATTATCAAGACCAAAATTTAAAATAGAGATAAGAACATTCTTTTCACCATTCTTAATCAATAAGGAAAGAAATAATCTCTCATGTTCTAAAGACATAGAAGAAAGAGAAACAACATCAATTGATTGGAAGAAATGTTGTTAGCATCAATAATATTCAAACCATCATCATGAAAGGACTTATGCACAACATCCATACCAATAGAATCATTAACCACGCGACCTCAAGGCTTCCTTAATAGAATCATCAAAAACATTTAGAGCATGATTATTAGTTTAAACTTTTTCAAAAACATCAAAATTACCCTGTGCATTAGACAAATCATTAATAGGTGAAACCTTTTTAGAAGAGTTAGAAATCTTGTTTTGCAAAATATTAGAATTTTGAAAAGTAGATTACCCTTTATCCAACTTGAGAGAATCATCAATTTTTTTATCAATTGAATTCTTATTGGTGATTTTCTTCCTAAGAGAGGGATGGCCAATAAAGCATTCAGAAATGTCATGCCCATGAATCTTACAATGATTACAAAAATGGGAAAGTTCTCAAAATAACTTTCTAAAAATAAGCAATTCTAACCCAACCAAATTTCTTTGGATATTTTTTAGTAATATCAATCTCTACAATAATTCTAGCACAGTTTAGAAAAGTAGCGTTGCTTGATCAACTTGCAAAGGCAACCAAAATTTGACCCAATAACATAAAGAATATGATTAAATAGATGAATCCAGTTAGGAAAAGAAATCCAAATGGGAAAAATAAGAGACTCTTCGTTAACATCAAACATAGGCGTCCACTTCAGAATATGAATTTGACATTTAAAAATATAGTAAGAATGCCTAGAAAAAATTCTTCCGTAATCAAGATCATTTGAATATTTAATTAGAACATGCCTCACATCAATCATAATAGAAGAAGAAGATAAATTTAAGATGTGAAAAAAAGAATGAATATCTTCCATCTTAGGCGTTTGAGGAAAACTTTCCAATCAAAGAAAAATAAAAGGCTCATAATCTTTCAATATCAAACATCCAAAATCATAATCATAGTACCTTTAAACATCATATGAACTAAATTCAGAGAGGCTTGGTGGAGGAGTTCTTACTAGCTAAAGCATCTTTGAAAGATTTAGTAACAATTAATCTAGAAGGATTACCCAAAACTCGATGCCTAGCGGATCCATTGACATGGGATTTACCCCATGGATTGGGAGAAGTTGACCCATGAGTCATGTGTTGACCAAAATAGGTCGAGATCGCCCAAGAACAATATAAAGGAATCAAGAGAAAAATGTTCAACACTCACCAAGAACCATAGTAGAGACAACGACACATGAGGAATCCCGAAATCACAGAGTGATAGCTGAAGGGGGGTTTCTGGTTATGTTTTTAGTTTTCTTTATTATTTTAGATTTTTTATTTAGTTTTTAGTTTTTTTTTATTTTTTTTGTTTTTTTTTAAATTTTTTTAAATTTTTAATTTTTTATCTTTTTATTTTTTACATTTTTATTATTTTATTTATTTTATTTTATTTTATTTTAGGTTTAGGGTTTAGGGTTTAGGTTTTAGGGTTATTTTATTTTTTACTTTAGGTTTAGTTTTATTTTATTTAGGTTTTATTTTAGTGTAGTTTAGGTTTTATTTATTTTATTTTAGTTTAGTTTTATTTTATTTTATTTTATTTTTTAGGTTTAGGTTTAGGTTTAGGTTTTTTTAATTATGATCTATTTTATTTTATTATTTTATTTTAATTTGGTTTAGGTTTTTTTTATTTTATTTTATATGTTTTATTTAGTTTAGGTTTAGGTTTTTAACTTTTTAGGGTTTAGGGTTTATAGTTAGTTTAGGGTTTAGGTATTAGGGTTTATGGTTTGGGGTTTAGGGTTTAGGGCATGGGGTTTAGGGTTTAGGGTTTAGGTTTTAGGGTTTAGGGTTTAGGGTTTTTATGGTTTAGGGTTTAGGGTGGTTTTAGGTTTAGGGTTTAGGTTTTAGTTTAGGGTTTAGAGTTTTTTTGGTTGTTTTTTAACAGAGAATAAATTCAAATTCAACATTTCTTCTTTTGATTTAATCAACCAAGTAACACACCAAGTTTTATAAGACACAAGGACAACATAGATAATAAATGAGCACATAGAGCAAATCAAAACCCCTTAGAAATATCCACTTTAAAGACACGTTCCATAAGCAGTCATTCTTATTTCTTGTTCCCATCGAGCCATCCGGCCTCTGAGTGGATCCACCATCATATCTCAATCTCCTCTCTTGCCACTAGCATGGCGTAACCTCCATCACTCCTCCTTCCATAAGCATTCTTCGACCACCTCCATATCCACCTCGGATCCCCACCACCAATGCATCGCCTCCTCCTTTGCCTCGACCACCAGATCTAGACTGAGCCTAGTTGACTACCCATTTTAGGGTTTAGGTTTATGTTTAGGTTTATTAGGGTTTAGGGTTTAGGTTTTATTTTTTATTTATTTTTGGTTTATTTTTAGGTTTATTTTTTAGGTTTAGGTTTTATTTAGTTTTACTTTATTTTATTTTATTTTTTAGTTTATTTTAGTTTATTTTATTTTATTTTTATTTTGCATTTAGTTTTTTATTTATTTGGTTTTTTATTCTTAGTTTATTTTATTTTTTTAGTTTAGTTTAGGTTTTATTATTTTATTTTATTTTATTTTATTAGTTTATTTTATTTTATTTTAGGTTTAGGTTTTAGTTTAGGTTTTATTTTATTTTATTTTATTTAGGTTTAGGTTTTATATATTTTCTTTAGGTTTATTTAGTTTAGGTTTTAGGTTTTAGGTTTTAGGTTTAGGTTTAGGGTTTAGTTTAGGTTTAGGGTTTAGGTTTAGGGTTTTATGTTTAGGGTTTTAGGGTTTAGGGTTTAGGTTTAGTTTAGGGTTTAGGTTTAGGTTTAAATTTCTTTAGGTTAGTTTTAGGTTTAGGTTAAAGGTGTAGGTTAGTTTAGGGGAGTTTAAGGTTTTAAGTTTAGGTTTAGTTTAGGGTTTAGTAGTTTAGTTTTTAATTATAGTTTTAGGGTTTATAGGTTTAGGGTTTAGGGTTTAGTTTAGGTTTAGGTTTTAGGGTTAGTTTAAGGTTTTGGGTTGAAGGTTTAGGGTTTAGGGATTTTAGGGTTTAGAATTTAGTGTTAGTTTATGGTATAGGATTTAGTGTTAGTTTATGGTTTAGAATTTAGTGTTTTAGGGTTTCGGGTTTTGGGTTTTGGGTTAGGATTAGTGTTTATGGTTTAGGGTTTAGGGTTTTTGTGGAAAAGTTAGAATTTTATTACCATAAAGGAAAATATAATGTCCTTAAAGGGGTAAAGCTCCTCATTTCTACAAGAAACCTAAAGAGCTAAACCCTCATCTAAGTACATTAGAAAAGAAAGAAAAGAAACATCAACTAAAAAAGCATGAGAGCAAAATGACACGAAACAAAACAAAGCATGAAAATAGAAAAGGTTAAGTCGGTAGTTCATGATTCTTTAAGAAAGCAAGATGAAACAAGCTCCATAGCAACAATAGGGATGATAGAAATGTCCAGCCTTGTAAAGTTTCAACCTATTAAAGAATTTACAAAAAAAAACAAGGAAAAAGTCATAGCTAAAGGATAATGGATAAATAGAGCAAAAGGAGAGAGCTAAGAAAGAAAAGGCTCAAGTTAAGATCATCTCAAGGGCAACAATGCATATGCATCCAAACTTCATAAGAAGAGTTACAATCATATGTAAAGCTACCAACCAAAGAGGAGGTGAGTAACATCAAAGCCATCATAGTACATACGATACGTACCATCAAGGCAAGTAGTCCATAGTGATCTAGTCCCACCAAACAATAGAGAAAATAACCATAATTCACCAACCCACCAACTAAAACCCACAATAGGCCAATCACATAAAGCCAACAACCTAGAAGTTATAACATTATCATTGGCCAAGCTAATGGAACCAAGCAATAACACCACCATAACCACCACCAACCTTACAAACTACAACACAGACCACAAAGGAAGAGCCAAACCAACCACCATAAACCAAAATCCCAATTCGGAAGGATCAATAAAGGTTAGGTCAAAGGTTGTACAAATTGGCCAAGAAGAAGAAAAAAAAAACAAAGAGAAAGACAACCAACCAAAATTCCAAGGACAACTAAAGTCCTCCCACCAAAGCAACTAAGTAAAACATCCATAAGGCGACCAGAGAATAACCCATCATTAGTAACCAAAGGAAAGATCCCCATCAAAAAGCATTAAAATCATCAAACACAACACAATAGAGAAACAACCAACCAATCTAACCAATAACGCCTCCTAGAACCCACTAAAGAAAACCCAAGTCAATGTAAGACCAAAAGTAGCAAGCCAAATCACCCTAGATAGCAGGAAAAAATAAACCAAAAAGCCCTAAACTAGCCAACCTAGAATAATAAAACCCAAAGACGTTGCAACCAAGAGAGAAAGGCTAAAACAAAGAGGACAAAACCAAAACCAAAAAAGAAATAGAATAATCAAGAAAAGACCACCAAATCAATCGACAAGATAGAGAAAGTAATAGCCAAATAAAACCCCACCATTCCAAAATGAAGCCATAACTAAACCATACAGTTCCCTAGATATGTCACCAATAGAAAGGAAAAATAGCCAAAATAACCAACTAGCCAATCTAACCAACACGCTGTTAGCCAACAAAACCACCCATTCAACCACCACAGCAGCAGATCCAAAATAGGGAAGTGAGCAACTAGCCCTGAAATGAGGGAAAGCCCATACAGGAGGAAAAACCAATAGCAGACAAAGCCACAACCCCATAAGAGGTTATCAAAAACAAACATGGAAAAAATGTGGTAAAACCCCATGACAGATAACCAGAAAACCAAATCAACCTAAATTATAATGACAATAACCACAGGGGTAAACACTAGGGTTAAAAGTAAAAGGTGAAACATAACAACCAGCAAAAGAGTGAAAATAAGTAAATACCCACAAACTAAGAGGGTTGATAAAGGGCAAATAAAAGCAAAGCCTCATAAAAAACCAATACAATAGAAATAAAGCCAAGAAATTATAATTTGAGATAAGACAATCCAGTATTATCTTGATTAACCAAGCCTCTTAATAGTTTAGGCAATGTTTGGTTGTCAAATAAAGTGAACTAAGTTAGTTGGCACCTAAATTAGCCAAGAAATCACAAGCATTACTTTCACAAAGGATGTGGGAAATTTTAAAATAAACTTGAGAAAGAAGATTTTTTGTATGATTAAGAGATAAAATAATTCAACATTCCCATTTCTATTGGAATTAAGCATGTCAAAGTAAGAGAGCATCAACTTCAATCAGATGTTGAAAACACTATTCAAACAAATTTCAAAGCTTTACTAACCATAAGCTCATAAAATAATAGAATAGGCTTTGAGAGGATAGGCAAAAGCACAAATGTACCTTTAGAATCCCTAAGGATACCACCACCATATTTATTGGAAGCTATAGAACCATCAATTTACTTTAATCAAGTTGTCTTTAGGTTTGATCCAATGGATAATCCTAGCACCTTTATAAGGTCCAAGTCAGTGATAAATGTAATTTTTTAGCCATAAATTTATAGCCTCTAAAATGAATGTTACTAATAAGATTGGCATTAAATAGATCATGAATTTTTTTTTAGTTCTAGGATCCTTTTATTGTTCATAGGAGTGCCATGATATTTAGCATCATTTCTTTCCATCCAGATGAACTAGAGACAAGTAAGAGCAATTAAAACTTTGATATGACCTTTCATAATTTTTTTAAAATAAACTTCAAGAAGTTGATATAAAGAAAGAGAACCATGAAAATAGTTGGAATGAAATAAATCATCATACCAAAGCCATAATTTAGAAGCAATAGCACCATTGATAAAAAATATGATTTACATTTTCAATATGAAAGCAACAATACATTTTGATGGTAAATAAAACCCTTTAGTCTAGAGCAAAGTGTCAATAAGAATAAAGTTATTCAAAACCCTCAAACTAAAACCAAATAGGAAATGGGAATGATATTGTTCCAAAGTTTAATAAAGACATTGGAGGGGTTTTGCTTATCTCTAATAAAATTCAAACCTCTTTAAAGACCATTATAAGAAAGCTTAAAAAAAATTTGATCAGTTTGTTAGAAGAAATGAGGATATTTCTTAAATTGTCAAAAGAGAACATGGATATAATTCTCAAGTTTACTTTCATTCCAATTATTAAGCCAAAAGAGTTAACTTTGATAGCGAGCGTGGGTAGATAAAAGTGTCAATGGAGACCATTACCAGTTGTCTTGCCAAAAGAAAGAATGAATGAATACCCCAAGATATTAAAGTATTTGGTAACCCATTTAATGGAGCAAAGCCTTTTCCAAACTAGAGTCACCAACTTTATAAGCACAGATAAGAGGGTGTTTACCTTGGTAATATTTTTACATCATAAAATTAGCCCAAAGCTATCATTCTTTCTAAAACCATAGCTTATGAGAGAAAAGTGGTGATAGCTTCATGAATATTTGCAACCTAGAGCACCTTCACCCAAAGGACCACAACATTTAGGCCAAGATGTCAATGCATTCTTTTGGTAGAGTTATTGGAGCCCCAAAAAAATTTATTAAGCAAGTGATTAATTCGATGAGAGTGGCATTAGTGGGATAATAGTTTGAATCAAATAAAGAGGCATTAAGAGTGCTTTTATGAATAGTGAGCCTCCACCAAAGGAAAGTAAATGGAATTCCCAAATGAAAATTTTATTTAAAATTTTTTTGAATTAACTCAAAGAGATGGTATCATTTTGGGCCTTTAAAAGAGGAGCACCCATGTACTTTAGAGGTAAGTGTTGATGCTTAAAATTAGTGATATGATTTAATTGATTTTATTATTGGAGATATGAGAGGAAGTGATAAAATAGCTTTTGTTATCATTGATAGAAAGGCCACTTTCTCTACCAAATTTATTTAAAAAATACTTGAGTTGATTGATATGATGAATAAAAGCATTGCAAAAAATAATGAAATCATCTACAATGCTTAAATGGAAAATAAGAAGACCACCAATAGTTCTGTAGTACATACTAGGATTGTTAAAGAATAAATCATTGATGCTCCTAGATAAGTACTCAATGATAATAAATAAAGGAGGAGATAAAGGATCCCCTTGTCTTAAGCCATGGGAAGAGAGAGAAAGAAACACAAGGCTTCCCATTAAGAAAAAAAAAAAAATAGGCATTATTAATACAATTTTAATAAAATAAATAAATTTATCAAAAAAATAAATTAAGAATATGGAAAAGAAATTCCCAAGAAATGTTATCAAAGGCTTTGATAATATCTAATTTGAAAAGAATGTTGCCACCTCTAGTCTTGGCATCAAGATCATGAATTAATTCTTGGGCAAAAAATATTATGATAAATAGATCTACCTCTAATAAAACTAGTTTGGTTGAGAGATAATTTTATTAAGTAAAGGACTAAGCCATTGGTTAGAATTTTGGAAATCAACTTATTGAAGAAGGTGCAAAGACTAATAGGTCTAAAATCACTCAATAGTCCAGATTTTTTTCTTAGGTATAAGAATGATAGAAGTACTAGAAAAATATCTAGGAAAAGGATTACCATTAAAAAAAATCGATGAATCAAATCATTTTTAATGATAAACCAAAATTTTGAAAAAATTGAGTAGTGAAACCCTCCGAACCAGTAACAAAATCTATATTCATACTATTAAGGACTTTAAAAATTTTATCTTCATTAGGCATGACGGTAAGCAAAATCATTTCCATCATTAGTAAAATAGAAAGAATCAAATGATTTAGAAATAGCTTCATAAGAGAAACTCTTATTAAGAATATTTCTAAAGTAATTAATAACGATTCCTTAATATCATTATTCTTTTAATCCTAACACCATTATCATCTTTAATTTTTTGAAATATTTTATTTAAATACTAGTATTCCTATCACCATCTAATATGCTTACTAGCAACTTTTTTGGTGCAAGTAAGTCTCTTCCATATTTTGGAAGTTAACAAGTTTGTCTTTCCTTAGTGAAGTCATTAATCTTAGAAGGATCAAACATATAGAGACTTCAAGATCATAAACCAATTTTTCCATATAGTTTAATATTAGCAAAAGGTTTTAAAATAATGCTTGTTCCACCAACCCAAATTTTGTTTAAGTCTTTTAAGTTTAAAAGTCTATTCATCCCCATAATCAAATTATCGGATGTAAAGGGGCTTTCCAATTATTACAACATCAAAAAAATCAATATGAATCCACATGTTATGAAATCTAAAAGAGAGGATTTATGTAATTAGAATTATTTAATAGAAACCAAATGAGGAGCATGATCAGACAAGGTTCTCTTAAATGATCAACAAAAGTAATAGGGCATTTAATCTAATGAGTATTAAAAGAATGTCCAACCTTTGCCAAAGTCTAGAATTTTGCCAAGTATAATTAGAACTCTTAATATCAATCAAATTACAATCAAGGATCATATTGGAAAAATCTTCCATATAATGAATATTAGGAGAACAGCCACCACTTCATTCAAAAGAGAATAAAGTAGTGTTGAAATCACCACCCACAAACCAAGGTTTGTTGACCAAGGTAGTAAAATTCCTCAAATTATCCCAAAGAATATTTCTGCCAGATCTATAACAAGATGCATAAACAAAAGATCCCAAAACACAATAGTCACCATAAGAAATTTGAGCATTGATAACTTGTTAAAATCATCAATAATGAAACCCCAACAAAATTATTCCAAAAACACCAAATCTTATTACTAACTAGAGAAAAATTTATTGAAGCCGATCATTCTAGCAACATGGTTAACTTTATTAGATTGAATAAGAGGCTCTAGAACACTAAGTAAATAAATATTATGACTATGATAAAGATTTCTAATATGTTTACAATAGAGGGTATTGATCCCTCTAACATTCCAAACAAGAAAATTAAACATAAATAAAAAGGGGATAAGCAAGGTTAATTAAGAGAGTGAGAGGCAGCAGATCTAGTGTTTTGGACAATTTTGGAGATTAATTTTTAACACTTTTTTCTTTTAGCATGATAAGTTTGAAAACCATTTTTTTTCCCTAGAGTCATCATTCAGTAAGATTTAGTAACATTGGTCACAAATTTAGAATTCTCCAAGTGTTTGGAGAGTTCACCCTCTTCCAAATTCATATTAAGATTTGAAAATAAATATCAAGATTAGAAATGAGAGAGTGATGATTTAGAACCATTTAAAGCACAAGTAGTTAAATCATAGAAATGCGACATTGATCACATTGGGAAGTGAGGGAATCATCTTCAAAACTTTGAAATTTATTATTCTCTATTAGAAATATTCAAATTCAAAGAAGGAAAAAGGTAAATCATCCTTCCCATTTTGAAAATCTAAATCTATATACAGATTAGAAACTTGTTTCATGATTAAGCCCAATATCCAAGGAATCAACCTAATAAGCCTTCATACCATTCATTGGATGGCCAAGTAGGGATGACTTATGGGTAGGAACAACATTCTCTTTAGGAGGATTTAATTTTTTTTAAGTGGGGATGGAAAATAAAACATTTTTGAATTATCATTATGAATTTTATAGTGGGAACAAAAATTAGAAGGTTCTCCAATTCAACCTTTGGGAATACCCATATTTTTTGAGCCATCCAAACTTCCTTAGGGTATTTTTTAGTTATGTCTAATTCCAGGATCCCATAGAAGGGTGAAATTGCTCTGGTCACTTGTGGAGTTGCAAGGGCCAAATAAAATAAAGTCCATGAAAAGCACATGATGGGAACAAAATGAATGCATATTAGGAAGAGATAACCACACAGGACATTAAAAATTCCCCATAATGTCAAAAGGGGTGATAACTTTAACAAATGCATTTGATAATTAAAGAAAATAAGAATGACATGGAAAAAATATGTGAATAATTAATTGGATCATTAGAAAGTTCAATCAGGATATCTTAGGTTTAATAAGACCAATCAAAGAAGAACCGTAAGCTTGAGATTATGGAAAAAAAGTGGATCTTATCCAAATTCGGATGATGCAAAGGAAATTTATCGAAAAGAGAAAATTCAAATGGTTTTGCCAACTTTTCAACATCCACATCAGAGCACATTACATCCGACAAATTGCTAAAAGACATCGTAATGAGATTAACCAAATAAATAGAGGGAGAAGTCTTACAGAGCACTTCCTTAAAGATTTAGTATAAGAAGCATTAGGGCCCCAAAGTGTTGGATACCAGCCAAGCATCCATAATTTGAGCCAAGTAATACTCACAGCCATGGTTTTTTTGCCAACAATATCCACATCAGAGCACATTAAGGAAACCTCTAAAGACATCAAAATGAGATTAACGAATCAATAGGGGAGAAGTTTTACAGGAGTGCTTCCTTAAATGATTTAGTATAGAAGCATTAAGGCCACCAAACCCCAAAGTGTTGGATGCCCTTGTAAGCATCCATAATTTGAGGTGGAGCCAAGCAATAGAACTCACGCCATGGAATGATGAAGCATCACATGGCGATGCCATTCAAGCCTTTAATTCTCGAAACCAAGGCCAAAGCCACAAATCCCTAGTCAGATGCACCACCAAGAGATTCAAAATCATCAAAGAAGAGAGAACGCTTGGGGGAAGGGGAGGGGAGGGGGGGGAGGGTTTGTTTAGGGTTTAAAGGTTTAAGGTTTAGGTTTTTGGTTTATAGTTTAGGGTTTAGGGTTTAATGTTTAGGTTTAGGGTTTAGCATTTAGGGTTTAGGTTTTAGGTTTAGGTTTTTTAGGTTTGGTTTAGGGTTTTAGGTTTAGGTTTATAGTTTAGGGTTTTGGTTGTAGGTTTAGGATTTATTTTAGGTTACTTTTAGGGTATAATATTTAGGGTTATGGTTTTTTTTATTTTTTTATTTTAGTTTATTTTATTTTGGGGTTTATTTATTTATTTTTAATTAAGTAAACTTGTAGGTTTAGGTT
Source organism: Cymbidium sinense (assembly GCA_021442155.1). NCBI lineage: Eukaryota > Viridiplantae > Streptophyta > Magnoliopsida > Asparagales > Orchidaceae > Cymbidium > Cymbidium sinense. Next base: position 62,572 of record JAKCPB010001072.1, read on the forward strand.
TATTTACTTTATTTATTTTAGTTTATTTTATTTTTTATTTTGATATAAGTTTATTTTTTATTTTATTTAATTTAGTTTATTATTTTATTTTATTTATTTTAGTTTAGGTATTTTATTTTGGTTTATTTTTTTTGGGTTTAGGTTTATTTTTTAATTTAGTTTTATTTTTATTTTATTTTTAGGTTTAGGTTTTATTTTTTATTTTAGGTTTAGGTTTTGGTTTTATTTTATTTTTAGGTTTATTTTATTTTATTTTAGGTTTAGTTTTATTTTATTTAGGTTTTTATTTTTAGTTTTATTTTACTTTTTAGTTTAGTTTAGGTTTTTATTTATTTTATTTTAGTTTAGTTTTATTTTTATTTAGTTTATTTTAGTTTAGGTTTAGGTTTTTTTTATTTTTATTTAGGTTCATTTTTTTTTTTTATTTAGGGTTTAGGTTAGATTTTTTATTTATTTTAATTATTTTAGGTTTATTATTTAGGTTTATGTTTTTTATTTATTATTTTATTTTTTTTAGGTTTATTTTATTTTTATTTTTAGTTTCATTTTTATTTTATTTAAGTTTTTTATTTTTTTAATATAGTTTAGGTTTTATTTATTATATTTTAATTTAGTTTTATTTTTATTTTATTTTCTTTTAGTTTTAAGTTAGATTTAGGTTTAGGTTTAGGTTTTAGTTTTTTATTTTATTTTATTTTATTTTAGTTTAGGTTTTATATTTATTTTATTTTTTAGGTTTTATTTAGTTTAGGTTTAGCTTTTTA
>JAKCPB010001073.1:0-74686 GCA_021442155.1 Cymbidium sinense
AATTTGATAAGTTTTAAGTATCCAATCAATGGCACCAGGAAAGTGCAATGCAGCCAATGGAACCAACAGATTAGGCTTAATTAATCATTTTAATGGCCAAACTTCAAAAAAATCATTAAAAATCATAGAAAATAAAAAATGCAAATAAATACTCATTTTAAAGGTATTTTAGAGGAGAATTAATTAAAAATGATCTTAACTAATTTGAACAATAATTATGGTTTAATTAAAATTATTAATTAATTCTTAATTACTTGAGTAATTAATCCCAAAATTTATGGGTTAATTTAATGGGATGACCTCTACCTCCCATGATTTTATTGAGATATATTGCTCACTTAATTAGGAAATTTGACTAATTAAACCTTAACTACTTTTAAAGTTAATTAATGATTAAATAATCTCATGAACAATAACAAATTGGTTAATTAAGTTTATTAATCATTGTACAATAGTAAGTGAACTAAGGAATAAGGTTGGGACCCCTTTCCTAAGTTCATTTCACCCTTTTAAAATGAAATTAATTAAGATTTAATTAATTAATTAATCACTTAATCAAATTGAAATCATAATCACATTAGGCCTTAATTAGTTAAATCATGTGGTAATTAATAACCTAAAGGAGTTTAAAGAAATTATGGTTAGTCCACATGTGGGAAAACCATAAGAGTAATTAATTAAGTCCTTTAATCTAATTAACTATTAATCATGAGCCAATTGCATTAGCCCCATTTATTTCCTAGATCATTATAAGTTTATTTTCCATGCATGTCATGTTGGCTCATAATTATTTAGTTAATTACTTTAAGGTGATAAAGGTAAGGGTAATTAATTCATCTAATTAAGGGTTCAACTTAATTAACTAATAAAAACAACTTAATTACATTTCCTTAAATTAAATTAAATCACTAATGTGGGAATGGGTTTAAAACAACAAGTGATGATTTCTTCTCCTCTTTAAATTAAATCAAATCCAAAACTTAATTAATAAAGAGATTTGGTTTGCTTTTAAATAATTTTATTTGATTTGATCCTTAAGAACTAGTTTGGTTGAATGAGTCACATGCTTATATTTGATTGTCCCTTTTCAATCATGTTAAATTTGGTACATAATTTGAATTCATGCATCCATCTTTTCAAAATCAAGTAAAATAAAATGGATTTCCTTTATGTAAGCTTGCATGTGTTGATTTAATTTAATATATGCATTATTATCACTATTAAATCCAAATGTATTTTTCAAAAGCTTAATAATGAATAATAATATGTGTTATGATGCTAGTTATAAATACATAAGAAATGCATGTTATTATAGCTTAAGTGTATGAATGTTGAGTTTCTTTCCTCTATTCATGTGTTGATTTATATAAGATTGAATGGTAATGGGTATATAGTCTGACATCCTCGGGAACATGAGGTTTTAGCTAGCCCCAAGGAGGTCATTTGATTACCTCACTGGTTTAATAATGGCACATACCCATTTGAATTCATTCTTATGTATTTCAACATTAAAATTTAGATAGAGCTTTAATTCATATATATAAATGATTCAATAAAAAACAATCTTTGCATGGTTTACTTTCCTCATTTATGTATACATCCATGTGTGTCCAAGAAAAGCAAGTATATACCACATCTCGAGAATATGATGCTTTAGTTAAAGGAGGTCATTTGATTACCTCATTTCTTTAACAATGACATACTTTTGCCTATATCTTTGTACATGTATATGTATATGTGATTAGTGAATGAAAATCCCATTTTACATTAAAAAATTGCATGCATTCATAATTGACTAAGTGGTTGAATTAATTAGCCATATGATTTGTAGCTTACTTCCTATGTTCACGATATATGAATTTACATATGCTTGAATGCAAATGGGTATATAGTCTAGACATACATACGAGTTTAGCTAACTCCAAGGAGGTCATTTGATTACCTCACTTTCTTAGTTAATGGCACAATTATTTAAATTAATATGTTTAAATAATTCAATCAAATAAAATATAAATTCTAAACATACACATACATTCATCATTTAAGTGTGCTAAAATATGTTGCATGTATATATACACTCTAGATTAAATCATATGCATGTTACATGAGATGAAAAGGAATGCTTTAGTATATGTCAAGTTGTAGTAATTCAATTAAATTAATGTTAAGATGCCTTTCATTTTGAATAGAATTATTTAAAGTGAACCTAAACTTAGGATTAATTAAATCATTTAACAAACCATTCACTAAAGAAAATAAAATAAAATTAATATACTTTAGAAACTGACTTAAGGTAGGGATGAAAGAGGGCAACCCTTTTTTCCTCTCTTTATAACACTTAGTTGCTAAGTGTAATCAAATGAAACAAAAGAAAACACAAATTAAAATTCTCAAATCAATTAAACTACTTCAAGTGAAATCAACCTTTCATGTTAAATTGAATCCTTCTACACTTAGAAAATACAACACTAATGCCTAACAAGACTTACCACACAAGCTTTAATACACACATTAGAATTAAGTCACCACTTCTAGCTCTAAGTTAGACGGTATGACGTGATGTATATTTTGTTTTATGATGTATTATTTTAGATTAGATGTTAGGTGTATGCTTCATAGACTAAATGATAGGCCAATATTAGCCTAATCATATTTTCTACAGTGAGATTATGCTTGGGATGCTTAAAAATAAATGTGAATGCTCTTTTACAAGTTGCTTAAATCCTTAAGCAATCCAAGTTAGATAGGGGCTTAGTTATCCATGTGTAGGTACTAAGTCCAAATTATAAATACAATTGGGATTATATGTATATTTAACTAACCTCTATTTTGTGTAGTTAGATTTACTTTTCCCACATAAATGTAATTTTAATAGGAATTAGGATTAGTACTAAAGGGGATTAGATGAGCAAGGGCCAAGTCCCTGGGGTGCCTCAGATGCCTTTGAAGCAAGCACCATCCAAATCAAAGAAGGAACCAAATAAATGGAAGTATGAAGAAAGAAGACCCACATAGCATTTCATATAATTATAATTATTCTTTCATATTCCAGTTGTATAAGGGTAAAAGCTACCATCTTTTTTTCTCTTCTGTATGGCGTACTCGATCGCCTTTTATTCTTTTATGATAGTATATATAATTGTTTAATGTTATAATTACATTGTGCATTGGATGATATGCTTTTCATAGTTTCTTAAATGATTGATGCTTTAATGTGTGGCTTTGAATATGATTAGCTCTTAAGATAAAAAATAACTTTTCTACCCAACTAATCACTCATAACTAAATTTTAAACAACTCATAACCTCATCATAAAGCCTAAGACATAAATAAGATAATTAAAATATTTAAAACCCCTATGGTTGTATGTTTCACATCTCATGCATATTCTTTCTCTCTTGAACATGAAAGATCTCCATCCTTGCATGATAAAAGAATGCTTGACCTATGAGGCATCCCTTGTGGTGGAGAATTCTTCTAGCTGATTTGACCCATAATCTATTTCATCATACATTTATGCATAAAAAATCCTAAAGCCTCTTCAAAATGATGTGTCTAAAATGACATAAAATTTGAAAAGATTTTGCATCTATAGATTAAGTTATATGCTCATACCACTCATGCTCTAGTCTCTTAGGAGTGTGTTTAGTACTTTAGTCACTTTCTAATTAAATAACTACCTAGCTATCTTGCAATTTATAAGAACTACATGGTTTTAAAATTGTAGGAGGCATTAATCGCAGAACTCCATGATTATAAGTCCGTAAGTCGACAATTTATTCTCTTGTGGAGGTAAACACTTATGTCCACCTATCGCTTATATTTAGGTCATTTTAGCTCATACTAAAGGTCCCCTAGATTTAGGATCTGAGGTAGCTATTTTCTTCTGCTACAGCATAAATCCTCACCTCTTAGGCATTCCCACAACCTTATGTTGGTGGATTATAAGCCCTAGTAATCTAATTAAATTTCAACTCAAAACATATAAATCTCCTCAACTTCAAAATTATAAAGCCCAACCATATGATAGATTGGAATGCTTAATAGGCTTCCTAGTATAATGAGCATTTCATACTTATTTTATTTGGATTCAAAAAATAAGTCATCTCCTTAAACTTTTCCAATTGATTTTTCAAATACAACCAATCTTTTGATAGTCTAACCTTGACATCTTTGGAGATGATAATTGTTTACTTTAATCGAGAGTATTCTTAGAAATTTCATTTCAAGATGTAACAATATGGAGGCTTACCTCCATAGGAACTTAAGAACCTTGTTTAATATAAACCCTCCTTTATTCATTCATGTAAAGTAGAAAAAAATCTAGTACATTCAAGACCTATCATGCCTTAGAGTCCTTATTATATGATTAGTCCATTGTAGGTGATGCCTCTATCTTTTGAAATAGTACATCATACCTCAATATTGTATCTATTCACCAAAAAAAGTAACCCCCTATGATCTACGTGGTCTCCTCCTGCACCCCACCCGCCCCATACATCCGTAAATAAACACCATTCTTGCCTTGTTCATTGAATCTTTCAACATCATCCTTTTTTGGAGTTTGGAGATGTCATCCTCCGCAGGCAAGGGTTCTTAGACTCATAATTTTGACTAATACACCAGGTCAACTGGAACTGACTGCCAACATCCAGAATGTAAAGAGGTGGTTGTGCTTGGCCATCCAGAGTAAGTCTTCACCTGAATGTAACTCCAAGATGTCCTTAGTGGCATGCCTCCTCTTTAGAAGGTCAGAAGCTAAGCATATCTCTAGATCAAGTAAAGCCTTGATTAGAGATTTCATCTCTTTGATAAGACAAGGGCATATATGCTTAACTAATAAAACTTTCTAAGGTGAGCTAGACATTGTAATCAACTGCTTGGTCCCGCAAGCATATCCATGGGTGGAGCATCTTATGAAGTGGGCTTACTAGAACTAATGACTTTACCCTTATCAGGTGCTACCCTTGAGGTAGAACTTGCCACCGTAGGTTGACTGACTTCTGGAATGTTGAGCTTGGAAAGTTCTTCTCATCGCATACCTACAACTTATCTTATGGGATCCTCGAGTCAGATTCCAAGTCAATCTCAAGAGAAAATCCATCGTAAGGATACCGACTAATCATAAATGAAAGGATGGAACTACTAGAGCTATTATTTTTATTTAGACTCAGAGCTTTCAAAGAATAAAATCAAGAGCATTGGCTAATATATAGTAATCGCCTTTCTTCATTAATTTTTGGGTGGAGGTACATGATAGAAATCACGAAAAGTGTAGAGTAAGGATTTAGTGCCTTATCCACAAATACAATGCTTGCATAGAAGAGGAGCTAGTAGAAGAGGTGGTATAATAGTGAAGGAGTACTGACTCTACGGTCGCACTACTGACTATCCCGGCAAGTATGGTGAGTCGCTACCGGCTATAACCCTCCCCAAGTTGTCCTTTGCAACTAGAAACCTTCTTTGTGGAGGTCTTACTTTTTAGACACTTGTAAGAAAGCTTGATCTTAGAATGATCTTCTTTGAGGTTCAGATGGAGATATCCTAACCTTCTTTGGTCATAACAGATCGCAAGTATCCCCAAGGATTACTCTAATGGAACTAAATGGTTGTTTTAATAAGTAGATAACTATGGCTCTCAACTGTTGTGCTCAAGATAATCCTTAAAGTAATACTCTCTAAGACATGGCCTAACATGCATGGTGGGGGTAATAAATAGATCAGACTTTGCCCACTTCCTCCTAACCTTTAGGCTCGAATTGAAAAAAGTCAAGTTGCTTTAATAAATTCTAAAGATTTTCCATACTACCTCAATGAATACTTATTCAATCTATCAAGAAGATACACCGGCGATGATATGAATACCGCACAGCTACTTAGGTGGTGGAAATGGTTGTATACTTATGATGGATGAGGGGTGGAAGAGGATCTACTGAGCATAGCCTCTCATAATCAACTGGTCGCTTCTACCCAAATAACCTGCCTCGCTTCTTCTAAAACCTTCTAAACTTGGCCTAAATTAGAAACAAATGTTTGCTTCCCTGTGTAATCCTTGTTGATTAATAAAAACCTAAACATAAAAAATAAAATAAATATAACTAAACTAAAAAATAAACATAAACCTAAACCTAAACCTAAAAAAATAAACTAAATAAAAAACCTAAACTAACAAATATACCTAAAATTTATAAACTAAATGAAATAAAAAATAAACCTAAATAAAAATAAAAAATAAAATAAACTAAAATAAATAAAAAAACAAACTAAATAAACCAAAACCTACCACTTTACTTAATTTTTTTTAAAAAAACCCTAAAGCCTAAACCCTAAACCCTAAAAACCCTAAACCCTAAAGCTTAAACACTAAACCTTAAAACCTAAGCCCTAAACCCTAACCATAAACCCTAAACCCTAAAAACCTAAAACCCTAAACACTGAAACCCCAAACCCTAAACCTTAAACCCTAAACCCTAAACCCTAAAAAACTAAAAATAAAATAAATAAAACCTAAACTTAAATAAAATAAAATAAAAAATTAAAATAAAACCTAAACTAAAACCTAAACTAAACCTAAAAATAAAAAATAAAATAAACTAATAAAAATAAACTAAAATAAAATAAATAAAAAACCTAAACTAAACTAAAAAATAAATAAACCTAAAATAAACCTAAATAAAATAAAAAATAAAATAAAATAAAACTAAATAAAACCTAAACTAAAAATAAAATAAATAAACCTAAAATAAATAAAAATAAACCTAAACCTAACTAAAATAAAATAAAAAAAAATAAAATAAACAAAATAAAATAAACCTAAACCCAAATAAAATAAACTAAATAAAATAAAATAAACTAAACCAAATAATAAACTAAACCTAAACCTAAACTAAAATAAAACTCAACTAAATAAACCTAAACCTAAACCTAAAATATAAAATAAAAAAACCTAAACTAGAATAAATAACCTAAAATAAATAAACTAAACTAAATAAAACTAAAAATAAACCTAAATAAAAATAAAATTAAACTAAACTAAAATAAATAAAAATAAACTAAATAAACTAGATAAACTAAAAAACTAAACCTACCCTTTACTTAATTTTAAAAAAATCAAAACCCTAAACTCCTAAACCCTAAACCTAGCTCTAAAACTAAACCCTAAACCCTAAACCCTAAACCCTAAACCAAAAACCCTAAACCTAAACCTAAAGTAACTAAATAAATTAAAAATAAACCTAAACCCTAAACCAATAAACTTAAACCAAACCTAAGAATTAACTATAAAACATCACCATCAACCAAGCTATCTTAAATAAAATAAAATAAATGGTGGGGATCTAGAGTTGCTAATATGGAGGTGGTGGAACCTAAACTAAAAATCCTAAGAGATGATTAAAACTAAAAGAAATAAAAAAAATAATATAATAATAGAGATGGTTCTAAATTGATTCTCTATGCTCATAATACTGTGTCTTAGAAAATATGGTGTTACTAAGAAATAAAAGAAGAAATGTTGAATCTAAACTCTATTAAAAAACCAAAAACCCTAAAACCTAAACTAAAATAAGCATAAACCTAATCTAAAAATAAACTAAACCCTAAACCCAAAAAAATAAAACCTATAAACCTAAATCCTAAACCTAAACCCTAAAACCTAAACTAAACCCTAAACTAAAAAAAAACCTAAACCTAAAACCTAAACCTAAAATAAACCCTAAACCTAAACCCTAAACCTAACCCCAAACCCCAAACTAAACCTAAACCTAAAAATTAATATACCTAAACCCTAAAAAAGCTAAAACCTAAACCTAAACTAAATAAAACCAAAAAAATAAAATAAAACCTAAACCAAAATAAAATAATAAAATAAATAAAATAAAATAAAATTAAAATATAAATAAACTAAACCTAAACCAAAAAAAAAATAAAATAAAAAAATAAAAATAAACTAAAATTAAATAAATAAAACTTAAACTAAACTAAAATAATAACAAACCTAAATAAAAAAAAACTAAACCTAAAATAAAATAAATAAACCTAAAATAAAATAAAATAAAAACTAAATAAAACTTAAACCTAAAAAAATAAACCTAAAATAAATAAATAAATAAAAGCTAAACCCTAAACAAAAAAACCTAAACCTAAAATAAAAAAAAAGAACCTAAACCTAAATTAAAATAAATAACCTAAACCTAAACCAAATAAACTAAAGCTAAACATAAACCTAAACCCTAAATAAATAAAATAAATTACATAAACCTAAATATAAAAAAAAGAAAACCTAAAAATAAAACTAAAATAAAACCAACACCTAAACCTAAAAAAAATAAAATAAAAAACCTAAATCTAAACCTAAAATAAAAATAAAACCTAAACCTAAAAAAATAAAATAAAGATAAACTAAACTAAAAAAAATAAACCTAAACCTAAACTTCAAAATAAACTAAAGTAAAAAAACCTAAACTAAAATAAATAAACTAAACAAAATAAAATTAAACCAAAATAAAATAAAAATATAATAAACTAAAGTAAATAAAAAATGAACTAATAAACTAAATAAACCAAAACCTAAAGTTTACTAATTAAAAAAAAAACCTAAACTTAAATAAACTAACCTAAAACCTAAAATAAACCCAAAACCAAAACCCTAAACCCTAAACCTAAAACCTAAACCTAAACCCTAAACATAAACTAAACCCAAACCCTAAACCCTAAACCTAAAACCTAAACCTAAAAAACCTAAACCTAAAATAAATAAATAAACCTAAATAAATAAAATAAAAAATAAAATAAAATAAAACCTATACTAAAATAAAATATACCTAAAAATAAAAACACTAAATCATTGAAAAATAAAATTAACCTAAAATAAAATAAAATAAAAACTAAATAAAAACCAAAACCTAAAAAATAAACCTAAAAATAAAGTCAAAAAATAAATAAAAAATAAAAAAAACCCTAAATTCGAAAAACCTAAACATAAAATAAACAAAATAAAATAAACCTAAAACTAAACTAAAATAAATTAAACCTAAACCTAAACCCTAAACTAAATAAAATAAAATAAACTAAAAATTAACCTAAAAACTAAAAAAAATAAAAACTTAAAATAAACCTAAAATAAAAACCAAAACCTAAACCTAAAAAATAAAATAAATCTAAATCTAAACCTAAAATAAAAATAAAACCTAAACCTAAAATAAATTAAAAAAAAAACTATAAAATTAATAAACCTAAACCTAAACCTAAAAAAAATAAAATTAAAACTAAACTAAAATAAATAAACTAAACTAAAAAAATAAATAAAATAAACCTAAATTTATTTAATTTAAAAAAACTAAACCTAAAAACCCTAAACCTAAATAAAACCAAACTAACCTAAACCCTAAACTACCCTAAACCAACTAAACCCTAAACCCTAAACCCTAAACCCTAACCTTAACCCTAAACTAAACCTAAACTATAAACCCTAAACAAAACCTAAACACTAAACCTTAAACCCTAAAACCCTAAACCTAAACCTAAACCCTAAACCCTAAACTAACCTAAACCCTAAACCCTAAACCCTAAACCCTAAACCCTAAAAACCTAAAAACCTAAACCTACACTAAATAAAAATAAATAAATAAAATAAATAAATAAACCTAAACCTAAATAAAATAAAATAATAAAATAAAATAAAAACCTAAAGTTAAAAATAAAATAAAATAAAAAAAATAAAAACTAAACTAAGATAAAATAAATAAAACCTAAACAAACCTAAAAAATAAAATAAATAAAAATAAAAAATCTAAATAAAATAAAAACTAAACCAATAATAAAATAAAATAACCTAAAATAAAGTAAAATAAAACTAAATAAAACCTAAACATAAATATAAACATAAAATAAAACCTAAACCTAAATTTAAAAAAAAACCTAAACTAAAATAAAAAAATAAAATAAAACTAAACCTAAACAAAAATAAACCAAATTAAAATAAATAAAAGCTAAACCTAAACCAAAAATTAAACATAAAATAAAAACCTAAAACCTAAACCTAAAAAAATAAAATTAAAATAAACCTAAACCTAAAAATAAAATAAACCTAAACCTAAAATAAAATAAAAAATAAAAGTAACTAAAAAAGTAAACCTAAACCTAAATCTAAACCCAAAAAATAAAAAAATAGAAAACTAAACAAAAATAAATAAACCTAAAATAAAAAACTAAACTAAATAAAATAAAAATAAACCTAAGTAAAAATAAAAATAAAATAAACTAACAAAAATAAGAAATAAACTAAAAAACATATACCTACCACTTTACTTAATTTTTTTATTTTTTTTTAAAAAACCCTAACCCTAAACTAAACCCTAAACCCTAAACCCTAAAGCCATAAACCCTAAACCCTAAGACCCTAAACCCTAAACCCTAAACCTAAACCTAACCTAAACCCTAAACCCTAAACCCTAAACCTAAACCTAAACTAAACACTAAAAGCCTAAAAGCTTAAACCTAAATAAATAATAACTAAAAAATATAATAAATAAAAAAACCTAATCCTAAATAAAATTAAATTAAATTAAAACATTAACTAAAACCTATACCTAAAAAATAAAATAAAATAAAAATAAAACTAAACTAAAATAAAATAAATAAAACCTAAACTAAACTAAAAAATAAAATAAACCTAAAATAAGAAAACCTAAATAAAATAAACCTAAATAAAATAAAATAAAAAATAAAATAAAACTAAATAAAACTAAACCTAAAAAAATTAAATAAATAAAAAAAAACCTAAACCTAAACTAAAAAAAACCTAAACCTAAAATAAATACATAATAAAATGAACCTAAACCTAAACTAAAATAAACTAAACTATAATAAATAAAAAAACATAAACCTAAAATAAACTAAATCTAAACCCTAAATAAAATAAAGTAAAATTAAATGAACTAAAATAACTAAATTTAAAATAAAAAAAATAAACCTAAAAGTAAACTTAAAATAAAACTTAAAACCTAAACCTAAAATAAAATGAAACCTAAACCTAAACCTAAATAAACCTAAACCTAAACCTAATAATAAAAAAAAATAAAATTAACCAAAAAAAAATAAAATTAAACTAAATCAAAAATTAAACATAAACATAAGGCTAAACCTAAAAAATAAACTAAAATAAATAAACATAAACTAAAATAAATAAACAAAAAATAAATAAACTAAACAAAATAAAAATAAAAAATAAACCTAAATAAAATATAAATAAAAATAACTAAAAAAACCTAACTTATCACTTAATTAATTTTTTAAAAAAGCCCTAAACCCTAAAACCCTAAACACTAAATCCTACAACCCTAAACCCTAAACCGTAAACCTAAAACCTAAACCCTAAACCTAAACCCTAAACTAAAACCTAAACCTAACCCTAACCTAAACCTAAAGCCTAAACTAAAAAATCCCAAACTAAATTCTAAACTAATAAATAAATAAAACCCTAATCCTAAATAAATAAACCCTAAACCCTAAATTAATCTAAACTAAACCTAACCTAAACCCTAAATAAACTTAAAAAAAAAAAAACTAAACTATAAACTAAAATAATAATAATAATAATAATAATAATAATAATAATAATAATAATAAAATAATAATAAACTAATAAAAAAAACCTAACTAAAACTAATAAAAACTAAATAAAAAATAAATAATAATAAACCAAAAATAAAACTAATAAAATAACTAAAACCTAAAAACTAACTAAAACCATAAAACCATAATAAATAAACTAAACTAACTTATAAAAGAAATAATAAGAAAATAATAATAAACTAATAAAACTAACTAAAACCAAATAATAATAATAATAGTAATAATAAACTAAAAAAATAATAACCTAAACCCTAAACAAAAAAACCAAAATAATAAAATAATAATTAAATTAAAACTAAAATTAAACAAAACTAAAACCTAAAACCTAAACTAATAAACTAAACTAAAATAACCCCAAAACCTAAACCTAACTAAACTAAAAAAATAAAAACTAAAAAAAAAAACAAAAAACTAATAACTAAACAATAAAAAACTAAAACTAATAAACTATAAAATTAAAAAAAGAAAACTAATAACTAAAATAAATAATAATAATAATAATAATAATAATAATAATAATAAAAATAATACTAATAATAATAAACTAAGCTAATAAAACCTAAACCCTAAATAAACAAATAAATAAAATAAACATAATAAACTAATAAAATAATTAAACTAAACTAACTAAACTAACTAAACCCTAATTAAAACCTAAACTTAAACCCTAAAACCCTAAACCTCAAAGCTAAACACTAAACCCTAAACCCTAAACCCTAAACCTAAACTTAAACCCTAAACCCTAAAACCTAAACCCTAAACCCTAACCCTAAACCCTAAACCTAAAACCCTAAACCCTAAACCCTAAACCCTATACCCTAAACCTAAACCATAAAACTAAAACTAAACCTAAACTAAAAACCTAAAAAAATAAAAATAAATAAGCCTAAACCTAAATAAAAAACCTAAACTTAAACCTAAGAATAAAAAAAAATAAATAAAATAAACTATAAAATAAAAATAAACCTAAAATAAAATAAAATATTATCTAAATAAAAAACCTAAACTAAAAATAAACCTAAAATAAATAATAAATAAACCTAAACTAAACTAAAAAATTAACCTAAAAATAAAAATAAAATAAACAAAATAAAATAAACCTAAACCTAAACTAAAAAAATAAAACCTAAACCTAAACTAAACCTAAACAAAATAAAAGAAACTAAAAATAAATCTAAACCTAAACTAAAAAAATAAAACTTAAAATAAACCTAAAATAAAACCTAAAACCTAAACCTAAAGATATAAAATAAAACCCTAAACCTAAAACTAAAATTAAAAAATAAACCTAAACTAAAAAAATTAAATAAAAAAACTAACTAAAAATAAACCTAAACCTAAACTAAACCTAAAAAAAATAAACAAAAATAAAAAACCTAAATTAAAATAATAAACTAAACTAAATAAAAATATAAACCTAAATAAAAATAAAAATAAAGTAACTAAATAAATAAATAAACTAAATATACTAAATAAACTTAAACTACTTTAATTTAAAACCTTAAACCCTAAATCCTAAGCCCTAAACCCTATAAAACCATAAACCTAAACCTACAACTAAACCTAAACCTAAAACCATAAACTCTTAAAACCCTAATAAAATAAATATAAATAAATAAATAAAACTAACCTAAAATAAACTTAAACTTACTTAAATAATTTTAAAAACCCTAAACCCTAAATAAAACCCAAAACCCTAAACCCTAAAATTAAACACTAAACCTATAACCCTAAACTTATAATAATAAACCTAAATCATAAACCCTAAAAAATAAATAAAACCCAAAACCAAAACCTAAACCTAAACTAAAAAAATCCTAAACACTAAACCATAAATAAATTTTAAGAAAAACCCTAACCGTAAACACTAAACTTTAAAACTAACCCTAAGCCGACAACCCTAAACCCTTAAACTTTATAACTTAAACCCTAAACCCTATACCCCAAACCCTAAACACAAAAATCCTAAACCCTAAACTTTAAATCCTAAACCTTAAACCCTAACCCTAAAACCTAAACCCTAAACCCAAAACCCAAAACCCTAAATCCTAAACCCCAAAAACTAAAAAACCTAAACCTAAACTAATTAAAATAAAAAAATTAAATAAATAAATAAAACATAAACCTAAATAAAATAAATGAAAAAATAAAATAAATAAAAGGAAATAATATAAAAACCTAAACTAAAACTTAAACTTAAACCTACAAATAAAAATTAAAACTAAAATAAAATTAATAAAAATGTAAACTAAACTAAAAGATAAAATAAACTTTAAAATAAAAAACCTAAATAAAATAAAAACCCAAATGTAAAATAAAATAAAATAAACCTAAAATAAAATAAAATAAAAACTAAATAAAAACCTAAATTTAGAAAATAAACGTAAAAATAAAAACTAAAAAAAATAAAAAAGAACCTAAACCTTAAACTAAAAAGAATAAATAAACTTAAACCTAAAATAAATAAAATAAAATAAACTAAATGAAAATAAATAAAATCTAAACCTAAACCAAAAATAAACTAAACCTAAACCCTAAACTAAATAAAATAAAATAAACTAAAAATAAACCTAAACTAAAAAATAAAACCCTAAAATAAACGTAAAATAAAAACCAAAAAGCTAAACCTAAAAAAAATAAAATAAAAACCTAAACCTAAACTTTAAAATAAAAAATAAAACCTAAACCTAAAGAATAAAATAAAAATAAAACTAATCTAAAAAATAAACCTAAACCTAAACCTAAAAAATAAATTACAATAAAAAACCTAAACTAAAATAAATTAACTTAAAATAAATATACTAAACAAAATAAAAAAATAAACATAA
Source organism: Cymbidium sinense (assembly GCA_021442155.1). NCBI lineage: Eukaryota > Viridiplantae > Streptophyta > Magnoliopsida > Asparagales > Orchidaceae > Cymbidium > Cymbidium sinense. The sequence continues at coordinate 14,463 of JAKCPB010001073.1, forward strand.
ATAAAAAAAATAAAATAAACTACAATAATTAAAAAATAAACTAAATAAACTAACTAAACATAAATCGACTGGTTTCTTAATTTAAAAAAAAACTCTAAACCCTAAACCCTAAACCCTAACCCTAAACCCTAAACCCTAAACCCTAGACCCTAAAACTAACCCTAAGCCCTAAACCCTATACCTACAACCCTAAACATACAACCCTAAATATTAAACCCTGAACCCTAAACACTAAATGCTAAATCATAAAGCTTAACCCTAAACCTTAAAACCCTAAAACATAAAACCCTAAACCCTAAACCATAAACCCTAAACCCTAAAATAAAATAAATTAAAAAACTAAACTAAATAAAATAAAATAAACTAAAAATGAACCAAAACTTAAACTAAAAAATAAAACCTAAAAATAATCCTAAAATAAAAACCTAAAACCTAAATCTAAAAAAATAAAATAAAAACTTAAACCTAAAAAAATAAAATAAAAGTTAAACTAAACTAAAAAATAAACATAAACCTAAACCAAAACTTAAAAATTAAACTATAATAAAAAACCTAAACTAAAATAAATAAACCTAAAATAAATAATCTAAATAAAATAAAAATAAAAAATAAAAAATAAAGCTAAATAAAAATAAAAATAAAATAAACTAAAATAAATAAAAAATAAACTAAATAAACCTAAAACTTCCAGTTTACTTAATTCTTTTAAAAAAAAACACTAAACCCTAAAACCTTAAACTCTAAACTTTAAACTAACCCTAAACCATAAACCCTAAAACCCTAAACCCTAAAGACTAAACCCTAAACCCTAAACCCTAAACCCTAAACCCTAAATCATAAATCCTAAACCCTAGACTCAAACTCTAAACCCTAAACCCTAAACCTACAATTCCAAACCTACAACCCTAAATCCTAAACCCTAAGCTCTAAACCCTAAACCCTAAACCCTAAACCTAAACCTAACCCTAACCTTAAAGCCTAAACCCTAAACCATAAACCCTAAACTTTAAATTAACCCTAAACCCTAAACCCTAAACCTAAAACCCAAAACCCTAAAAACTAAACCCTAATCCCAAAATCCTAAAAACTCAAAACCCTAAAGCTTAAACACTAAACCCTAAACCCTAAACCCTAAACCCTAACGCTAAACCCCAAACCCAAAACCCTAAACCCTAAAATTGTAAATCCTAGACCCTAAACCCTAAAATTCTAAAAACCTAAGCCTAAACTAAGTAAAACCTTAAAATAAAATAAATAAAAAAGCTAAACCTAAATAAAAAAAATAAAAAAAATAAAATAAAATACTTAAAGTAAAACCTAAACCTAAACCTAAAAATAAAATAAATAAGAACCTAAATTAAACTAAAAAATAAAATAATCCTTGGAATAAAAAACCTAAATAAAATAAAAATAAAATAAATCTAAAGTAAAATAAATAAAAACTAAATATAAACCTAAACCTAAAAAAAACTTTAAAAATAAAAAAAATAAAACCTAAACCTTAAACAAAAAAAAAAACCTAAACCTAAAATAAAAATAAAATAAACCTAAACCTAAACTAAAATAAATAAAACCTAAACCTAAACCTAAAATTAACTAAACCTAAACTAAATAAAGTGAAAAAAATACTAAAATTAAACCTAAGCATAAACTAAAAAATAATACTTAAAATTAAATTAAAATAAAAATCTAAAACCTAAACCTAACAAAATAAAATAAAAACCTAAACCTAAACCTAAAAATATAAAATAAAACCAAAACCTAAAAACTAAAATAAAAATAAAACTAAAATAAATAAATCTAAAATAAATAAAATAAACTAAATAAAACTAAAAAATAAACCTAAATAAAAATAAAAGATAAAGTAAACTAAAATAAATAAAAAATAAACTACATATACTAAATAAACCTAAACCCATTAGTTTACTAAATTTTTTAAAAAAACTTAAACCCTAAATCCTAAACCCTAAACCCTAAACCCTAAACATTAAACCTATAACCCTTAACCTACAACCGTAAACTTACAACCCTAAACCCTAAACCCTAAACCTAACCCTTAACCCTAAAAATTAAAAGCATAATCCCTAAAACCCTAAACCATAAACCCTAAACCCTAAACCGTGAACCCTAAACCCTAAATCCTAAACCCTAAACCCAAAATCCTAACCCTAAACCCTAAACCCCAAACCCTAAACCTAAACCTAAAGTAACTAAATAAATTAAAAAAATAAACTTAAACACTAAAACCTAATAAACCTAAACATAAACAAAAATCCTAAGAATTAGCAGAGCCTTGATGGCAGGAACATCACCGTCAACCAGGCTCAGTCTAGATCTGGTGGTGGTGAAGGCGGAGGCAGCCATTATCGCAATGGTTGTGGGGGATCTAGAGATGCTGGTGGATATGGAGGTGGTGGTCGGAGTAGTGATGGATATGGAGGCAGGAGGAGCTGTGGAGGTGGCGAAAGGATATATCAGGCATATGATGGTGGATCCCGCTAGTCGAGAGGCCAGGATGGCTCTGATGGGAACTGGAGAATCTAAAGAATGATCGATTCGATCTGCTGCTTATGGAACAATGTCTTTATAGTAAAGACGGTTCTAGTTATCTAGGGTTTTCGATTTGCTTTGTGCATGCACATTTTTTATTTATGTCGTCACTTGTGTCTTCGAAAACTTGGTGTGTTACTTGGTTGATGAAATTGAAAAGAAGAAATTTTGAATCAATTTGTTCTCTGAAAAAATCCAAAACCCTAAACCCTAAACTAAAAAAAAAAACCTAAAACATTAATAAAAATAAAATAAACCTAAACCTACACTAAAATAAACTAAACTAAACTAAACTAAATTAAATAAAACCTAAGCCTAAACCTAAAATAAACTAAACCTAAACATAAACCTAAACTAAATAAAATAAACTAAATTAAAAATTAACCTAAATTAAAACTAAAAAATAAACCTAAAAATAAACCTAAAATAGAAACCTAAAACCTAAACCTAAAAAAAATAAAATAAAAACCTAAATCTAAACATAAAAATAAAAAATAAAGCCAAAACCTAAAAAATAATATAAAAATAAAACTAAACTAAAAAATAAACATAAACCTAAGCCTAAACCTAAAAGATAAACTAAAATAAAAAACCTAAACTAAAATAAATAAACCTAAAATAAATAAACTGAACTAAATAAAAATAAATAATAAAATAAAGTAAAATAATTAAAAAATAAACTAAATAAACCTAAACCTACTGGTTTACTTAAAGTTTTTTTCTAAAAAACTCTAAACACTAAATCGTAAACCCTAAAACTTAAATCCTAAACCTTAAACCCTAAACCCTAAACCCTAAAACTAACCCTAAACCCTAAACTCTAAACCCTAAATTGAATAAAACCCTAAACCCTAAACCCTAAACCCTAAATAAAAAATAAAAAATAATCAAAAATAAAATAAAATATGATAACCTAACCTGAAATCATAAAACTAACCCTAAACCCTAAACCTAAAACTTAAACCTAAACCCTAAACCTTAAACCCTAAAACCTAAACCCTAAACTAAACTTAAACTTTAAACTATAAACCCTAAACCTACTTTAAACCTACTACTTAAACTTAAAACTCCTAAACTAAACCCTAAACTAATCCAAACCTAAACTCTAAATATTAAACCTAACTAAACTATAAACTCCTATAACTTAAACCTAAACAACCTAAATAACTTAAACTCCTAAACACTAAAGTTTAAACTTAAAACCTAAGTTTTAAACCCTAAATTTTAAACCTAAACTAACCTAACCCTAAACTAAACATTAAAATAAGAAACTTAATGCCTAAACCTAAATCCACCCTAAATCAACTATAAATGCTAAGCTAACCCCAAAAGCCAAAATCATAAACCCTAAAAACCCTAAACCCTAAACCCTAAACCTAAACCCTAAACTATAAACCCTAATCCCTAAACCCTAAACTTAACCCTAACCTTAAACCCTAAACCCTAAACTCTAAAACCCTAAACACTAAACCCTAAACTAACCCTAAACCCTAAACCCTAAACCCTAACCCTAAACCTTAAACCATAACATAATAAACCCTAAAACCCAAAACCTTATACATAAAACCCAAAACCTTAAACCCTAAAAGCCTTAAAATTTAAACCTAAACTAAATAAAACCTAAACCTAGTTAAAAAAATAAAATTAAAACCTAAACTAAAACTTAAACCTAAACATATAAATAAAATAAAATAAACTAAAATAAAATAAATAAAAGCCTAAAATAAACTAAAAAATAAAATAAATCTAAGAATAAAAAACCTAAAACAAATAAAACAAAATGTAAAATAAAATAAAATAAGCCTAAAATAAAACAAAAGAAAAATTAAATAAAAACCTAAACCTTAAAAAAAATTATAAACTAAAAAAAACCTAAAACAAAATAAAAAATAAACAAAATAAATTAAAACTAACCTAAAATAAACTAAACAAAAATAAAGAAAACCTAAACGTAAACCTAAAATAAACTAATCCCTAAAATAAATAAAATAAAATAAACTAAAAAATAAACCTAAAAATAAACTTAAAAAGAAACCTAAAACCTAAACCTAAAAAAATAAAATATAAACCTAAACCTAAACCTAAAAATAAATAATAAAATAAAGTAAAATAAATAAAAAATAAACTAAATAAACTAAATAAACCTAAACCTACCAGTTTATTTAATTTTTTTGAAAAAAAACTAAACACTGAACCGTAAACCCTAAATCCTAAATCCAAAACCCTAAACCCTAAACCCTAAACCCTAAAACTAACCCTAAACCCGAAATACAAAACCCTAAACCCTAATCCCTAACTAAAAAAATAAAATTCAAAAATAAAAAAAAATTTAAAAAACTCTAACCCTAAACCCTAAACCCTAAACCTACAACCCTAAACCTAAAACCTAAACCCTCAACCATAAACCCTTAACCCTAAACCTACAACCCTAAATACTAAAACCTTAAACCCTAAAATCGTAAACCCTAAGCTAACCGTAAACCCTAAATCATAAACTAACCCTAAACCCTAAGCTAACCATAAACCCTAAACCCTAAAAATCCTAAACCCTAAATGCCAAACACTAAACCCTAAACCCTAAACCCTAACCCTAAACCCTAAACCATAAAATTATAAACCCTAAAACCCTAAACCTTATACCCAAAACCTAAAACCCTAAACCCTAAAACCTTAAAACCTAAACTTAAACTAAATAAAATCTAAACCTAGATAAAATAAAATAATAAAATAAAATTAAAACCTATACCAAAACTTAAACCTAAACTTAAAAATAAAATAAAAAAAATTAGTAGAAATAAACTAAAATAAAATAAATAAAACCTTAAATTAAACTAAAAAAATAAATCTAAGAATAAAAACATAAATAAAAAAAATTAAACGTAAAATAAAAATTAAAATAAACCAAAAATAAAATAAAATAAAAATGAAATAAAAACCAAAACCTAAAAAATAAACCTTAAAATAAAAAAAACCCTAAACTAAAAAAAACCTAAACCTCAAACAAAAAAATAAGCAAAATAAAATAAAACTAAACTAAAATACATAAAACCTAAACATAAACCTAAAATAAACTAAACCTAAACCCTAAACTAAATAAAATAAAATAAACTAAAAATAAACCAAACTCTAAACTAAAAAATAAAACCTAAAAATAAACCTAAAATGAAAACTTAAAACCTAAACCTAAGAAAATAAAATAAAAATCAAAACCTAAACCTAAAAATAAATAATAAAATTAAGTAAAATAAACAAAAAATAAATTAAATAAATAAATAAACCTACCGCACTTTTTTTTTAAAAGCCTAAACCCGAACTAAATCTAAACCCTAAACCCTAAACTAAACCCTAAACTAACTAACTAAACCTAAACTAAACTAAAAATAATCAACAAAACTAAAACTTATACCTAATCTAAACCTAAATTAACTATAAACTAAACCTAACTAAACTAAACCTAAACTAACCCTAAACCTAAACTTTAAATAAACCCTAAACATAACCTAAACCCTAAACTTAAACTAAATCTCTAAACCTAAACTACCTAAAAACCTAAACTAAACTTAAATTTAAAGTTTAAACCTAAACTAAACCTAAACCCTAAACTTAAATCTAACTTAAACTTAAACCTAACTTAAACTCTACTAACCTTTAAACCTAAACTAACTAAACTTAAACTTAAACTTAAACCTTAAACTCTAAACCTTAAATTAAAAAAACCCTAAACCCTAAAGTTTAAACTATAAACCTAAACCTAAACTTAAACTTAAACTCCTAAACCTAAACTAAACCTAACTCAACCTAACTTTAAACTTAAACCTAAACCTAAAAACTAAACCTAAACTCTAAACCTAAAGTAAACTCTAATCCTAAACTAAACCTAAACTAACTTAAACCCTAAGATAACCCTAAACCCTAAACCCTAAACACTTAATCCTAAACACTAAACCCTAAACCCTAAACCCTAAACCTTAAACCCTAACCTTAAACCCTAAACCATAAAATCATAAACCCTAAAACCCTAAACCACATACCTAAAATCATAAACTCTAAACCTAAAACCTAAAACCTAAACTAAACTAAATAAAATATAAAAATAAAATTTAAAACCTAATAATAAAATAAAATTAAAACCTAAACTAAAACTTGAACCTAAACATAAAAATAAAATAAAATAAACTAGTAGAAATAAACTAAAATAAAATAAATAAAAACCTAAACTAAATTAAAAAAATAAAATAAATCTAAGAATAAAAAACCTAAATAAAATAAAAACTAAATGTAAAATAAAAATAAAATAAACCTAAAATGAAATAAAATAAAAAGTAAATAACAACTTAAACCTAAACAATAAATCTTAAAATAAAAAAACCCTAAACTAAAAAAAAAACCTAAACCTAAAATAAAAAAATAAACAAAATAAAACTAAAATAAACTAAAATAAAATAAATAAAACCCAAACATAAACCTAAAAGAAACTAAACCTAAACCCTTAACTAAATAAAATAAAATAAACTAAAAGTAAACTTAAACCTAAACTAAAAAATAAAACCTAAAAATAAACCTAAAACATAAACCTAAAAAAAAAAAAACCCTAAACCTAAAACTAAAAAATTAAATTAAATTAAATTAAAACTAACCTAAAAAGTAAACATAAACTTAAACCTACACCAAAATAATAATTTAAAATAAAAATAAACCTAAATAAAAATAAAATAAATAAACTAAAATAAATAAATAAAAATAAACTAAATAAACCCAAAAGTAAAAAACACTAATCCCTAAACCATAAACCTAAACCCTAAATCCTAAATTTAAACCTAAACCCTAAACCCTTAACTATAAACATCTTAAAACTCAAACTCTAACCTAAACTCTAACTCCTAACTCTTAACTAAATACTAAACCTTAAACTCCTAAATCTTAAACTCCTAAACTAACTCTAATCCCAAAATCTCTAAACCCTAAACCTAAACCCTAAAGCTCTTAAAGTCTTAAACCCTAAACTAACCCTAAAACTTAAGCTAACCCTAAACCCTAAACCCTAAATCCTAAAAATCCTACACCATAAACCCTAAACCCTAAATCTTAAACCCTAAACTCTAAACCCTAAACCCTAAAAGTAACCCTAAACCCTAAACCTAAACCTAAAACCTTAAACCTACAACCTTGAACCCTAAACCCTAAACCTTAAACCCTAAACTAACCATAAACACTAAACCCTAAACATTAAACCCAAAATCTAAACGACATAAACTATAAATCATAAACCTTAAAACCCTAAACCCTAAATCTTAAACCTTAAACCCCATCTTTGCTCTCCTCTATTTTTTGGGTACTCTAGCGAATTTCATTTCCCTTATGGAGGCACATCTCTTTTGTGAATTTTCCTGTGTACATTTCAGCTAGTTTTCCATTTCAACGGCTTAGCTTGGCTTTCGGCTTCTTCTATCATGTGTTGTTGTTGATCATGGTTGTGTTCTCTACTTCCTCTCAGAGATTTCTCCCATTGAAGTTTCTAACTGGGGTCTCAGATTAAACCCTTCACTAGCTTTAAAATCCATCAAGGATGTTCTTGTTGGTAAGGCCAATTGCACTGGTGAGTCTCTCAAACTTATCAAAACCTCCTTTTGGGGTGTACTCATGATAATGTGTTCTAATTTGATTGTGTAAAGGCTTACAAAACCCTTTGAATTCACGTTTCTAGGTAAATTCACTTTGCGTCATCCTACTTTGGAGAATATTCATTTATTTTTTCATATCTTGAAGCTCTCTGGTATTTTTTCTATTGAATTGACTGATTCCTATCATTTCTTGATTCAGCTTTCAAATGATTTATATTATTCTCGTGTTTTCTGATGCTCATATTTTGTTTCAATTATTGATGCATCAAAAATGGATGCCTTATTTTGATGTTAAGGAGGAATCTCCTATTATTGTAGTTTGGATCACTCTTCCCAATTTGCATGTTCATTTCATTAATCATGAGTTTTTTTTTACTATGGTGTGTTGTTGTCATCTTCAAGTTGATCAAGCACTATCTAACACCGTGCAATCTATTGCTCGAATTCTAGTAGAGTTGGATATAACTAAAAAATTTCCAAAGGATAAAGTTATGGATGATGATTCTATCTCAAATGATTCTATTCCTACTTCTTTGCCATATATAATTGAAGAAAATGCGATCCTTCATGAGGGCTTGATTGGTGAGCAAACTAAGGATAAAGTTTTTAATCCTGACTTGGGCACTTGTGCTTTAAATGATTGTAATTCTTCTCCTGCTTCTTCATCTAATGTTGAACTAATTTCTAATCTGATTTTGCAACATAATAATGATTTGGAAGGTGAAGTGGCAATGATGGTTTTAATGTGCAACCTTATTTCAAGCATATCCTTGAACAATCCCTATCGATGGTGATGTTGTGGATTTCTAATAAATTTCAAACATTTTTAGAAAAAAATAAAACACCTAAAACTAAATTTCCTAACTTTGCTAGTTAAACCGCTCTTCTACCCCAAAATAAATGGTTACTTTCTTAATTTGGAATGCGAGAGGGATTGGTACCTCTCTATTAGAAATAGAATTAGAAATTTAGTGTTCTCATAACATTTCCTTTTGGCTATCTTGGAACCCTTTATTCTTCCTTCTAGTATTCATTCTATTACTAGAATGATTGGTTTTGGTAATTTTTTTGCTAATTCAAGCAATAAAATTTGGATTTTTTGGAATAGTCCTTTTGTTCTGCAGGTTTTGGTTGATTTATTCCAAGTTATGAATGTTAAAATTACTTATGATAATTGTTGTTATTTTGGTTCATTTGTTTATGCTTCTTGTAATAGAAATGGTAAATGGCTTCTTTGGAAGATCTTATTAGTTTCTCTTCTCGCTGATGCTCCTTGGTTTGTGGGTGGGGATTTTAACACTATCTCTTCTCCTCAAGGGGTTGGTGGTAATGCTTCAAACTTATTTTTAATGGAATATTTTAATAACATGATCCTTGATTGTTATCATACTGATATTGACTTTAGTGGGTCTATGTTTACTTGGAATAATTATAGACTCTGATAAAAGTTAGATTAGGTTCTTTTTAACCATTTTCAGATTAACCTTCTTTAGTCTATGGAGCACTTAAGCAAAACCCTTTTACATTCTCCTTGCTTATCACTATGAACTTAAATGTTACTAAACCCTCCTCTCCTATCTTTTTCGCTTTCAAAATATGTGGCACATGGATGATAGATTTTTGGATGTTGTTGCTAGTAACTGGGGTGAACATGTCCATCCTGATGATTCTAATTTTGGGATTAAGAGATTGTGGTTCAAATTAAAAAGACTTAAATAATGCCTTAATTATTGGAATAAACATTATTTCAAGAACCTTTTTATCAATATAAAAGAAATGGAGAATGTGGTTATAGTTTTGGAAGATGTTGTTGTTAATGACCCTTCTAAAATTCATTTGTTACCTGCTAAAATAATAGGTTAACTTGTTATCAAGTCGTGGAGGAGACCTATTGGAAAAAAAAAAGCTTCTATGAAATGGATCTTTGATGGTGATCATAATACTAAATATTTTCATGCCATGGTTAGAAAGAAAAAGGCTTTAAATCACATTCATAAAATTAAAACTAATGATGGTGTTTGGTGTTCAGATAAATAGGAGCTTACTGATTCTACTATTTCTTTTTATACAAAGCTTCTTAATAAAACTGTTGCTTATGATGAGATTTCTTTGTCTAAGTTATCCCTAATCTCATTATTGATGATAACAAGATGCTTTCTCCTTGAGCATGAAATTGTCGACACTTTGCAAAGTATGAATGACTGGTCGCCCCGATGGTTTTACTACCCCTTTTCCAAACATGTTGGATTACCATTAAAGAGGACTTGGTTAAAGTTGTTCTTGATTTCTTTAAGGGTAGTACTCTCCTAAATATTTTGGTAGCACCTCCATTATTTTAATTCCTAAAAAGAACAATACTAAAATTTGAGTGATTTTAGGCCAATTAGCTTTGCTTTTTTTTTTTTTAACAAACTTATTTTTAAGATGTTGGCTAAAAGGTTGAGTATCTTTCTTCTTAAAATTATCTCCCAATCAAACCAAATTTGTTAAAAGGAGATCCATTTCAAGTAATGTTCATTTAGCCCAAGAATGATCCATGATTTGAATGCCAAAGTTCACAAGTGAAAACCGCTTTTAAGCTTGAAATTTCCAAAGCTTATGATAATATTGGTTGGGTTTTCCTATATAAAATCTTGGCTTCATTTGGATTCTCTAATCAATTTATCAATTTAACTAAGAATGGGATTGAGAATTCTTGGTTTTCTTTCTCTCAATGGTGAAGTTCATGGTTTCTTCTCATGGGCTAAGGGGACCCTCTCTCTCCTATCATTTTCTATATTACTGTGGAATATCTTTCTAGATGTATTAAGTAGGTGTTTAGTAAAATGCCTAACATGTACTACAAAACCAGTGGTGGGTTTCCCATTTCTCACTTCAATTTTCTCTATTATTGTGGAATATCTTTTTGATTTCATTATATTTTGCAATGGCTATGCTCTTTATATTAAAAAGTTGTGTAATTTCTTAACTCTTTTTGGTAGGGAGAGTGGCTTGAATATTAATCCTGATAGAAGTTATTTTATTACTAGCTCTTCTATTTCCTCACTTAAGATCAATGTTTTCAAGAATATTATGGGTTTTTCACATCAAATTCTCCTATCAAGTATTTGACTTTATATAGAGGAATGAAAAGATCTTCTTTTTTGATGAAGTCATTCAAAAAATAAATAAGATAACCTCCTCTTAAGAGTTTAATTTACTTTCCTTTGGTGCTAAACTTACCCTAATCAAAAGTATCATTTGTTCTCTACCTCTATATCTCTTATTTACTATTGTTTCCTACATTCTATTATTAAAAGGATCAATAGACTTTTAATAAATTATTTGGGATCTAGCTCTTCTACCAAAATATATTACACTAAAGGTCCTAATAATGATGGTGGCTTGCAAAAAAACATTAGAGGATTCTATTAACTATTTTTCCTACGAAATATGGTGGAATTTTAGAAATAACCATAGTTACTGATCTAAGTTTATGCATGCTAAATATTGTTAAGGAAAGCATCCCATCATTTGTGCTTTCAAATCTAGGATTCTCTGGAGAAGACTTTGTAGTATCAAATAGAATGTCGAGAACCCAATTTGGGGTGTCAATTGTTCTCATTTTGGCAAGACAATTGGCTGGGCAAGGCTCTATTGATTCTTTACTAATACTCATTCCACCGATGCTTAAGATTAATCAGTTAATTACAATAACTAGGATGTGGCTCAATTAAATATCCTTGTCCCTAATGTGATAGTTGACAAAATCCTATAAATTTGTCCTTTCCTAACTAACCCACCAAATTCTCTTTAAAATTCTTCTTCTGAGATTTTATTTTTAAGGATGTTTGACAATCATTTAAATATCAAGAGTCATTAGTTTTTACTAAAATCTAGAATATTTGTGCCCCTACTTCATTTTCGATTTTAACTTGGCATTCTAAGCATTATATCCCTGGATGCTACTTCTAAAAAAAAAATGCTTCCATCTCCCCTCTAAATGCTACTATTGCTATCATATTGAAACTTTGGATCATGTTTTTGTGAGTGGCCTTATTGCTACTAAAGTGTGGAAATAGTATGATAATATTTTAATACTTTCCATTTTAGTGGTTCATTTTCTATTATGCAACTTGAAGCTTATTTCTCACATTCTTCTGGTCATGTTAAAATTGTTTTGCTACTACTATTCTTGGTATATTTGATGGAGAGAAATGATGCTAAGCATCGTAATATTCCTATAAACTATCATTGTATTATTGCTAGAGCTAAATATAAAATTGTTTCTTTTTCAAAGTTTCTTCACTTACTCTAATTTTAAAGGGTGCAATTCTATGGCTTCAATTTTGGATTAACCTTCCCTTCATAATGTCTCTCCTACCCAAAATTATATATCTGATTAAACCAAATTATCACTACATTAAGGTTAACAATGATGGCTTCTAATGGCTATTATGGCCATGGTGGGATTTTGAGAGAACATGGCAAGGTTATCTATGCTTTTTGCGCCTTTTATAACCTTGTTCTGTGTTATTTACTAAGCTAAAAGGTTTTCATCATGGAATTTCTATTTGTTGATGACAAGGTTTTCATAAGATCTGGTTTGAAGTTGATGCTCTCCTTCTTCTAGATTTAATGAATTTCGATGCTCATGGTAATGTCAAGTGTATTCTTCACTTAAGCATACTAGAGGCTTTGATAACCTATATTTTCATATTTCATATTTATAGGGAAGCCAATTCGTGTCGACTTTTCTTGCCAATTTGGGAGCCAAGTCTTCTTCTATGCAAATGTTTTCTAATGATGACATCCCTTTCCATTTAAGGAGTCTTGTGAATATAGATAAAACTGGTTTGCCTTATGTTGGAAGATTTTATCTTTTCTCCTCCAGTGGGGATTTGGCTTTCCCCTTATTTTTGGTTTTGAATATTTCAAGTTTTCTCTTATGATAGTTTAGTCTTTGTTTATTTCTTCTCCTAAACCTACTTTTATTTTCCTATTTGTTTTTCTACAATTCTTTGGATTGGATTGGGCTGTCCTTCCATTCTTTGGAATTTTTCTATATTTTTTATTTTCTGGTTTGCTTTCTCTTCCATCCTGGTAGAGGTGTTTGCTACAGATGGAGGTTGTTCGATCCTGCCTATTTGCTGATTGGTGTGGTTCTCTTTTTGGTTGGATCTCTCTACAACCTTTTTTTTTCTTTGTATTTTCTGGTTGGTTGTTTGTTATTGTTGCATGGCTGTGGGTTTTTTCCCTTTCTGGGTGTTACTCATGCTATTTTTGTGACCTTCCTGCTATGGTTGGATGTTTTGTCTCCTTGTTGTTTGCTGACTGGGATGGTTTTTCCAGTTATTTTTGGTTGTCCTTTCTCTCTTAGGTCTCATCCTTCCCACTTGTTCTAATCCTTAAGGATTTTACTGGTGCTATTTGGGGTGTGACCCTCTTGGATGGGATTTACTCATCAAAAGGTGGTTGTTGATAGCTGTGTTGTTGTTATTTTTGCTCCTGCAACAAAGAGGAGTTATGTGACTTTGAGGGCTCTTTGTTCTTTGGTTATACCTTGGAGAGCTATTTTCCTTTGGCTATCTATCCTTTCTTTAGTGCTACTCTGGATAAGCGTAAGGTTGGCTATTTTAGGTTTACCATATTGTCTAATTATTGGGTGTGCCTCTTGTAATACCGATGTTATATTTTTAAATAGTATTCTGAACTGGAAGGTGGCTAACTACTGGTTGAATGTTTTTTGGATTTGGCTAATGTTTTCCCTATTGGGATTCTTGTTTGCGGCTGTCTCTGGCTATTGAATTATCTTTGAACATAAAGGGTTTTTACCTTTTTTTTAGCACCTGTATCTAGGTATTTTAACTAGATTATCCTATCTTTAGATTGGGATTGGTGGCTACTATCTAATGCTTTTTCTTGGGATTTTTTCAATATTTTTAAATGGATGACTCTTTTTGTCTTTCATCCTGATGGTTCTAAGTCTAATGATTTGAATCCTTGGCTGTCTTGGTGGCTCGCAGGGTGGACTGCCTTGCTAGTTGCTTGGATTGGGTGCTCTAGCTAGCTAATTGAGTTTAAAGAGTATTTACTTTGTTATAATCCTTTTGATATTGTCAAGTCTATGTATGGATCCAGTTGTTTACTTTTCCATTCTTCTCTTCTACTGTCTACTTGCTGGGATTTTCATTTTTGGATTGTGGTTGAACCTTAACTCATTCCTATTTTGTTGGTTGCCTTGCTTCCTATCATTCTTGATGTTAGTCTTACAGTCAATCTGGATATTATTATCGTTTATGGATCTTGGCATATTTTTTTAATGAAGGACCTTGCCAATTATGGTCCTCCTTTTTCCTTTGTTTGGTCTCTGCTTAGTCCTATTTCCTTTATTGTGAGCTTTGGTCCTAGCAACTGTGTTAGAAATTCTTGGTGGTGGCTTTGGTGGTGCTCCCAATGGTCTATGGGTTACCTCCTTATCTACATACCGAGTTTAATATATCTGACTGATGGGTTTTTTGTGGCTACATTTGCTGTTTGAAGTTTTATGCAGGTTTGTGCGATGATCGTCATTGGATAAGGAACTACAAGAGGTATGTTGGCAATGATGGCCATGACGCTTCCCACTCCTTCTTTTGGTAGTTATATGTATTTGTAACCCTTCACTTGAAGTCCGGATGCTTACATATGATGTCGCTCCTTAAGATGACTATTACTAAGCTAAGCCTTTTTCATCTTTTACTTCTATCTCTTATATTTTATGCTTAATTAACTATTTCATTATCTATACTAATCCCTTTTCAAGTTTTGTAGATCTCTACAGTTGGGGAGACTTTGTTGCAAGATTGGTTTCATAAGGAGAGGAAGTTCTTGCTAATTTCAAGGATTATTTTTGTGGATCTCTATTTTTTTTTATTAGCCTTTCTTTATCTATTCTATTAACTAGCTTATCTTCTGGACTTTTGTAGCACTTTGAGCATTAACTTAGAGATTTGCCCCCTCTAAGGACTTTGTACCTTTTTCTTTGTGGCAATAAAATTTCCCTAATTTCCTAAAAAATAAACCGTAAACCCTAAACCCTAAACCCTAAACCTTAACTCCTAAACCTTAAACCCTAAACCCTAAACCCTAACCCTAAACATAAACTCTAAACCCAAATCACAAAACCCTAAATCCTAAATCCTAAACCCCAAAAGCCCTACACCCTAATGCCTAAACCCTAAACTATAAATAACCAAACCCTGTTAACTAAACCTAAAACTCTAAACCCTAACTTAAACCTAAATACTAAACCTAAATAACACTAAACTTTAAACTTAAACTTATAACCCTAAACCTAACCCTAAACTCCCTAACCCTAAACCTAAACCCTAAATCAACTAATCTTAACCTAAACACTAAACCTATAACCTAAACCTAAAACTTAAAACATAAACCTAACCCTAAACCTTAAGCTAAACCTAAAACTCTAAACCCTAAACCCTAAACCCTAAATCTAAACCCTAAACCTAAAACCTTAAACCTAAACTAACCTAAATGTAAACCTTAAAACCTAAACTCCTAAATAAATAAAATAAATAAAAATAAAATAAAATAAAGAAATAAACTAAAGTATAAATTTTAACCTAAATAAACTAATCTAAAACTAAACAAAACTTAACCTAAACTTAAACCTAAACCTAAAACCTAAAACTAAATCTAACCTAAACCTAAACCTAAACCTAAACTAAAATCTAAACTAATAAAACCTTAAACTAAACCATAAACTCTAAACTTAAACTAAATCAACTATAAACTTAAACTTTAAACTATAAACTAACCTAAACTTAAGTCTTAAACACCAAAAATATTAAACTCAAAGTTTAAACTTTAAATACTAAACACTAAACCTTAAACTTAACCTAACTCAAATCCCTAAACTTAAACTTAAATCTTAAAACTAACTAAACTTAAATAACTAAACTTAAACTCTAAAATCTTAACCTAAAGTTTAAACCTAAACTAAACCTTAAACTAACCTAAACTCAAGATAACCTAAACCTTAAATCCTAAACCTAAAACCCTAAACTAAATCTAAACACTAAACCCTAAACCTATAAACTCCTAAACTTAACCTAAACTCTAAACCCTAAAAATATTATAAACCTAAAACCCAAAACCTTATACCTAAAACCTAAAACTTAAACCCTAAAACCTAAACTAAATAAAACCTTAACCTAGATAAAAAAAATGAAATAAAATTAAAACCTAAACCTAAAAATAAAATAAAATAAAGTAGGAGAAATAAAGTAAAATAAAATAAATAAAAACCTAAACTAAACTAAAAACAAAATAAATCTAAGAATATAAAACCTAAATAAGATAAAAACTAAACTTAAAATGAAAATAAAATAAACCTAAAATAAAATAAAATAATAATTAAATAAAACCTAAACCTAAAAGATAAACCTTCAAATAAAAAAAAACCTAAACCTAAAATAAAAATAAATAAAAATAAAATAAAACTAAACAAAATTAAACTAAACTAAAATAAATAAAACCTAAAAGTAAACCTAAAATAAACTAAACCTAAACCCTAAACTAAATAAAATAAAATAAACTAAAATTAACCTAAACCTAAACTAAAACAAAACCTAAAATAAACTTAAAATGAAAACCTAAAACCTAAACCTAGAAAAATAAAATATAAACCTAAACCTAAACCTAAGAATAATTAATAAAATAAAATTTATACTTAATAAACTAAATAAACCTAAACCTACCATTTTACTTAGTTTTTTTTAAAAAAACCCTAAACACTGAATTATAAACACTAAATCATAAATCCTAAACACTAAACCCTAAACCCTAAACTAATCAAACCCAAACTAAACCCTAAACCTAACTAAAAATAAAATAAAAAATAAAAAAAACCTAAACCTAAACCCTAAACTATAAACCTAATCCTAAACCTTAAACTGTAATCCTAAACTCATTAAACCTAAACCCTAAACTCAAAACTAACCCTAAACTACAACCCTAAACACTAAAACTATAAACTATAAAACCTAAATAAACTATAAAACCTTTAAAATAAAACCTTAAACTAAACCCTAAAAACCTAACTTAAACTATAAACCTAAACTTATACTTAAACTAACTTAAATTAAACCCTAAAGTTTAAACATTAAACTAACCTAAACTTAAAAAATCTAAACCCTAAACTAACTAAACCTAAACTAAAAAAATCTTAAACTTTAAAACCTAAACCCTAAAACCTAAACCTTAAATCTAACCTAAACCTGCACCTAAACTAAAACCTAAACTTAAAACTAAACCTAAACTTTAACCTAACCCTAAACTCTAAACTCCTAAACCTAAACTTAAAACCTAAACTCTAAACCCTAAACTAACCTAAGTCCTAAACATTAAAAGCTCCTAAACCCTAAAGCTAAACCTAATACCTAAACCCTAAACTAAAAAATAAAACCCTTGCTACCCATAACCCTAAACCAGTCTAAACCCTAAACCCCAAAAATCCTAAACCCTAAATCCAAAACATTAAACCCTAAATCATAAACCCTAAACCCTAACCCTAAACCTTAAGCTATAAAACCATAAATCCTAAAACCATAAACCTTATACCCAAAACCTAAAACTCTAAACCCACAAAACCTAAAACTTAAACCTAAACTAAATAAAACCTAAACCTAGATAAAATAAAATAATAAAATTAAAACCTAAACTAAGACTTAAACGTAAACCTAAAAATAAAATAAAATAAACTAGTAGAAATAAAAAAATAAAATAAATAAAAACCTAAACTAAACTAAAAAAAATAAATCTAAGAATAAAAAACCTAAATAAAATAAAAACTAAATGTAAAATAAAAATAAAATAAACCAAAAATAAAATAAAATTAAAACAAAATAAAAACCTAACCCTAAAAAATTAAACCTTAAAATAAAAAACCCTAAACTAAAAAAAAACTAAACATAAAATAAAAAAATAAATAAAATAAAACAAAACTAAACTAAAATATATAAAACCTAAATGTAAACCTAAAATAAATTGAACCTAAACCCTAAACTAAATAAAATAAAAAAAACTAAACCTAAACCTAAACTAAAAATAAAATAAAAAATAAACCTAAAACCTAAACCTAAAATAATAAATAAAACCTAAACCTAAACCTAAATAAAATAATAAAATAAAGAAAAAAAGAAAATAAACTAAAAAACTAATAAATTTAAATTTACTTTTAAAAATTTTAAAACCATAAACATCTAATCAAACCCTAAACCCTAAATCCTAAACCCTAAACCCTAAAACCTAAATCCTAAACAATAAACTTTAAACCATAAACCCTAAATCCTAAACCCTAAACCTTAAACCCTAAACCCTAAACTAACCCTAAACCTTAAACTCTAAACCCTAAACCTTAAAAGACCTTAAACCCTAAATCCTAAATAAATAAAATAAAATAAAAAAATAAAAAAACCATAACCCTAAACCCTAAAACTAACCGTAACCCTAAACCTTAAACCTCCAACCATAAACCTAAAACCCTAAACCCTAAACCTACAAGTAAACCAAGGTTGGCATATTTATATATATTGTCAATTATTTGGTGTGCCTCTAGTAACTAAAGTTATATTTTTAATTGGTTTTCAAAAGGTGGCTAACTATTGTTGGATGTTTTGATTTATGATGTCCCTATTGGGATTCTTTTATGCTATCTTTGTTATTTCACCATATATGTTTTTACCTTTTCTATTTTTAGCTATTGTATCTAGTGCTTTTAACTACATTCTCATGTCTTTGATTAGATTGGTGACTCTGTATGGTTTTTCTTAGATTTTTAATATTTCTAAATGGATGACTCTTTTGTCATCATCCCGATGATTCTAAGTCTAATAATTTGAATCCTCATGGTGGCTCGCAGGTGGACCCTTGCTGGTTGCTTGGATTGTGCTCTAACCGTTGAGTTTAAAGAGTATTTACTTTATTATAATTTTTGATCTTGTCAAGTCTATGTATGGATCCGGCTATTTACTTTTCCATTCTTCTCTTCTAATGTCTACCTACTAGGATTTTCATTTTTGGATTGTGGTTGAAGCTCTACCCTTTCCTGTTTTGTTGGTTTCCTTGCTTCATATCATCTTTGATGTTAGTCTTATAGTTAATCTGGATATTATTATCATTTATGGATCTTAGCATGTTTTTTTAATGAAGGACCTTACCAATTATGGTCCTCCTTTTCCTTTGTCTCTAAGTCCTATTTCTCTTATTGTGAGGTTTGCTCCTAGCAATTGTATTAGAAATTTTGGTGGTGGTTGTGCTCCTACGATCTAAGCCATTCCCGATGGTTACCTCCATATCCTTTATTGAGTTTAATATGATCTGGGTTTCTTATCTACTATTTGAAGCTTTTATGTAGGTTTGCAATGATCATTGGATAAGGTACTACAAGAGGTATCGCAATGATGGCCATGATGCTTACCACTTTTGGCTGGTAGTTATATGTATTTGTAACCCTTCACTTGAAGTCTGGATGCTTACATATGGCGCCTTAAGATGACTATTATGAGCCTAAGCCTTTTCTTCATCTTTTTTATGCTCTTATATTTTATGCTTAATTAACTATTTCATTATCTATACTAATCCCTTCAAGCTTGTTGAGATCTCGTATAGGTGAGATTTGCTACCGGATTGTGGTTTCATAAGGAGAAGTTTGATCTATTTCAAGGATTATTTTGTGGATCTCTTTTATTAGCTTCCTTTTATCTATTCTATTAGCTAGGGGAATTATCTCCTTAGGACTTTTGTAGCTCTTTGAGAATTAGCTTAGAGATTTTCCCTTGGACTTTGTAATTTTGTGGCAATAAAATTTCACTTAAAACCCTAAACCCTAACCCTTACCTTAAACATAAACTCTAAACCCTAATCCCTAAACCTTAAACCTTAAACCCTAAACTAACCTTAAACCCTAAATCCTAAACACTAAAAACCCTACACCCTAAAGCTTAAACCCTAAACCCTAAACTAACCCTAAACCCTAAGCTAACCCTAAACCTAAACCTAAACCCTAAAATTACACTACACCTAAACCTAAACTAAACCTAAATTAAACTAAACCTAAAATAACTAAATAATAAAATTATAAACTAAATCATAAAACTAAACCCTAATTAAACTATAAACCTAAACTCCTAAGACTAACCTAAACCTAAACTATAAACCCTAACTACCTAAACCTAAGTCCTAATTTTAAAAAAACTAAACCTAAAGTTTAAACCCTAATCCTAAACCCTAAACCTAAACTAACTATAAACCTGTTAACCCTAAACTAAACCTCAAACCCTAAACCCTAAATCTAAACACTAAACCTCAACCCTAAATCTAAACACTAAATCCTAAACTAAACTCCTAACCCTAACCTAAACCCTAAACAAAAACCCTAAACCTTATACCTAAACCTAAACCTAAACCTAAAAAAACTTAAACCAAATAAAAAGTAAAATAAATATAAAATACTTAAATCTAGATAAAATAAAATAATAAAATAAAATAAAAACCTAAACTAAAACATAAACCTAAACCTAAAAATAAAATAACATAAACTAATAAAAATAAACTAAAATAAAATTAACATAAACCTAATCTAAACTAAAAAATAAAATAAACCTAAGAATAAAAAAACCTAAACAAAATAAAAACTAAACATACAATAAAAATAAAATAAACCTAAAATCAAATAAAATAAAAACTAAATAAAAATGTAAACCTAAAAAATAAAACTTAAAATAAAAAAACCCTAAACTAAAAAAAAACCTAAACCTAAAATAAAAATAAAATAAACCTAAGCCTAAACTAAAATAAATAAAACTTTAACCTAATCCTAAAATAAACTAAACCTAAACCTAAACCTAAACTAAATAAAATAAAAAAAAAATAAACCTAAATAAATATAAAAACAAACCTAAAAAAATAAACCAAAAATAAAACCAAACCTAAACCAAAAAAAAAAAATAAAATACAAACCTAAACCTAAAACCTAAAATCAAAATAAAACCTAAACCTAAAAATAAATAAAATAAAATAAAAAACTAAACTAAATTAAATAAACCTAAAATAAATAAACTAAATTAAATAAAAATAGAAATAAACCTATATTAAATAAAGTAAAAAAAATAAAAAGAACAAAATAAACATAAACCTACGTGTTTACTTAATTTTTAAAAAAAATTAAATATTAAAACAAAAATAAAAAAATAAAAAACCCTAACTCTAATCCCTAAACCTTAAAACTAACCCTAAACCCTAAACTTACAACCCTAAACCCTAAACCTTAAACCCTAAAATCCTAAAGCCTAAACCCTAAACCCTAAACCCTAAACCTTAAACCCTAAACCCTAAGACCCTAAACCCTAAACCCTATACCCTATAACCTACAACCCTAAACCCTAAACCCTAAACTATAAACCCTTAACCCTAAACCCTAACAGTAAACCCTAAATCTTAAAAACCTAAAAACCTAAACCTAAAATAAATAAAACCTTAAAAATATATATATAAATAAATAAATAAATAAAATAAAATAAAAACATAAATTAAAACCTAAACCTATACCTAAACATAAACCTAAACCTAAAAATGAAATAAAATGAAAAATAAAAACTAAACTAAAAGAAAATAAATTAAACCTATAATAAACTTAAAAAATATAAAACATAAATAAAATAAAGCCTAAACGTAAAATAAAAATAAAATAAACCAAAAATAAAATATAAATCAAAACCTAAACCCTAAGCTAAAAACAAAAAACCTAAACCAAAAAATAAACAAAATAAAATAAACCTAAACCTAAACTAAAATATAAAAAACCTAAACTAAACCTAAAATAAACTAAACCTAAAAAACTAAATAAAATAAAATAAACTAAAAATAAACATAAACTAAAACAAAAAAAACATAAAAATAAGCCTAAAAAAATGTAAAATTTAAACTTAAAAAGTTAAATGAAAAACCAAAACTAAAATAAATAAACATAAAATAAAGAAACTAAAATAAATAAAAATAAAAAATAAACCTAAATAAAAATATTAAATATTAATTTTTTACAAATAACCCTTATCCCTAAATCCTAAAACTAACCCTAAACCCTAAACTTTAAAAACTACAACCCTAATCCTTAAACCCTCAACCCTAAACTCTAAACCCTAAACCATAAACCCTAAACCTTAAACCCTAAAAACCTAAAATATGAAAACCTAAACTAAATAAACCTAAAATAAAAAAATAAATAAATAAACCAAAACCTAAATAAAATTAAATAAAACCTAAACTTAAACCTAAACATAAAATAAAAAAAACATAACTAAACTAAAAAAATAAATAAAAAAAAACCAAACCTTAAAAAAATTAAATAAACTTAAAATAAAAAAAATAATGTAAATAAAAAATAAAATAAACCTAAAATAAAATTAAATAAAACTTAAAACTAAAAAATAAACCAAAATAAAACTAAAATAAAGAAAAAAATAAACCCAACCCTAAACTAAAAAAAACCTAAACATAAAATAAAATAATAAAATAAACTAAACTAAAATAAACTAAATATAAAACCTAAACCTAAACCAAAATAAACTAAACCTAAGCCCTAAACTAAATAAAATACAAAATAAACCTAAACCTAAACTAAAAATAAAACCAAAAATAAAAAAAAAACCTAAACCTAAACCTAAAAAAAAAATAAAATAAAACTTTAACATAAACCAAAAATAAAAAGCTAAACCTAAAAAAGAAATAAAAGTAAAATTAAACCTAAACCTGAACCTAAAAATAAACTAAAATAAATAAATAAACCTAAGATAAATAAACTAATGAAAATAAAAAAATAAACCTAAATAAAAATATAAAATAAAATAAACTAAAATAAATAAATAATAAACCTAAACCTACCGCTTTCTTAGTTTTAAAAAACTAAACCCAAACCTAACTAAACCTAAACTAAACAAAACTAACTAAACCCTAAAATTTAACCCTAAAGCCTAAACACTAAAAACCATAAACCCTAAAGCCTAAACACTAAACCCTAAATGCTAAAACCTAAGCACTAACATTAATCCCTAAATCCTAAAACTCTAAACCCTAAAACTCTAAACCCTAAAACCCTAAACCCTAAACCCTAAACATTAATCCCTAAACCCTAAACCCTAAACCCTAAAAACTAAAAAACCTAAACCTAAGCTAAATAAAACTTAAAAATAAAATAAATAAATAAAACCTAAACCTAAATTAAATAATAAAATAAAAAGAATAAAAATATAAACTAAAACCTAAACATAAACCTAAAAAATTAAATAAATAAAAAACATAAACTGGAATAAAATAAATAAATAAAAACCTAAACTAAAACCTAAACCTAAACCTAAAAATAAAATATAAAAAAACTAAATTAAAATAAATAAAAACCTAAACTAAACAAAAAAATAAAATAAACCTAAGTATACAAAACTAAATTAAATAAAAAATAAACGTAAAATAAAACTAATAAACCTAAAATAAAATAAAATAAAACTAAATAAAACCTAAACCTAAAAAAAATAAACCTAAAACATAAAAAATAAATAAAAAATAAAACCTAAACCTAAACTAAAAAAAATAAACTAAAATAAATAAAATTGAAACATAAACCTAAAGTAAATTAAACCTAAACCTATACCTAAACCTAAACTAAATAAAATAAAATAAACTTAAAATAAACCTAAACCTAAACTAAAAAACAAAACCTAAAAATAAATTTAAAATAAAATCCTAAAGCCTAACCCTTAAAAAACAAAATAAAACCTAAACCTAAACCTAAAAAATAAAACTTAACCTTAAAATAAATAAAAATAAAACTAAAGTAAAAAATAAACATAAACCTAAACTTAAACTAAAAATAAACTAAAGTAAAAAACCAACTAAAAAAATTAATAAATATAAAATAAAGAAACTAAACTAAATGAAAATAAAAATAAACCTAAATAAAAATATAAAAGAAACTAAATAAACGTATACCTACTAGTTTACTTAATTTTTTAAAAAAAAACTTTAAACCCTAAACCCTAAACTCTACTAGTTTATCTCTTCTATTTCTATATCTACCGATAGAATCTATAAAATAAAAGATATTACTAGTTTTTATCTTTAATGTCATCCTATCAAATATTTAGGCTCTCCTTTATACTGTTGTCCTAAGAGATCTCATCTCTTTGATGAGGTTATCCAAAATATTCGAATAAAGTTTCTACCCTTGAATTTCATTTTTTATCTTTTGGTAGATTAATTGTTATTAAAAGTATTTTTACTCTCTTCCTTTATTTTGTTGCTTAATATTATTCTTACTTTGTTATTATTCGGATTGAATGACATTTTAATAAATTTTATAAGTTTTTTGGGGTTTAGGCATTCACCAAAAGGCTTCATTGGGCTTCTTGGTCTAGCATGTATGGTACTTTATTTGAAGGTGGTATTGGTTGCAGGTCCTTGATGGATTCCACCAATGTTTTTTTCTATAAACTATGGTGGAATTTTTAGAAGAATGTTAGTCTTTGGGCAAATTTTATGAATTTCAAATATTGCAAAGTAAGCATCCCTTAATTTGTAACTATAAACATGGTGATTCTATTGCTTAGAAACGCCTTTGTGATGTTAAATGGCTTGCATAACCTCTCATTTTCTTGGGTATCAATAGTGGTTCTTCCTTTTTTTGGCAAGATTACTAGATGGTGGTTTCTTCTATGGATTCTATGTTTAATACTCATTTAACTTTTTCTTTAAAAGTTAATCTTTTTTTAAATGGTTATTGGAATCATTCTCTCTTAGATGATTTGATTCCTGAATCCATTTGTAAAAATATCACAATATTATTATTGATTGTACTATTCTGGATCAAGTTCCTTACATCATTTCTAGTAATGGTGATTTTTCCCTTAAAGATACTTGGCAACATATTTGAGTTAATAAACCCTCTTCTCTATCTTTCTTAAAATTTGGAATAATATTATTCCTACCTCTTATTTGATTCTTATTTGGAGGATTTTAAGGGTTTTATTGTTGTTGATTCTTTACTTTTGGATAAGGCCTTTATCTTCTATCTAAATGCATGTGTTTTCATTGAGAATGTTAGTCATGTTAATGGTGCCATTGCCTCTAAAGATTTTAGTATGAGGAGTTATTTAATTTAAGTTCTTTAATGGTGTTTCTTTAATGGAACTTCTTAACTCTTATTTTCTAAATACCATCAAAGGAATATCAAAATTGTGGTAGCTTTTACTTTAATTTGGTTTATTTCTTAATTGATGTTAAGCATAAATGTGCCTATGAATCATAAGAGGATTATAAGACTAAAGGTAAGATTTTTTTTTTACATAAGGTTGCTCTTCTTAGTGGTACTAATTATAAAGGTTGCAAGTTTGTTACCTCTAAGTTGGGTATCAAGTTTCCTTTTATGACTCACCCTACTTATAAAATCATTTATTGGATTAAGCCTCTTAATTGTTGTATTAAAATTAATACAGATGGCTCTATTGCACTTAACAAGTCTTGGTATTTTTTTGAAATAGTCTTGGGAATATTATCTTGGATTTTTCCACCTCTATACTACTTATGTTATGGATGAATTGATGGATGTTTATCATGCTCTTAATCTTTGTTTGGACAAAAATTTTCTTACTATTTGGTTGGAATTTGATGATAGCTATGATCAATTAATCACAAGGGTAATGCTTTTCTATTTAATTATGAATATATAAGACATTATTTCTAAACTTTCATTTAAAATGACTCATATTTTGAGGGAAGGCAATCCTTGTGCTGATTTTTTAGCTGGCTTAGGGAGCAACCTCTATGATTTTACATTGTTTATCAATGATATTATTCTTAAGAAATTAAGAGGCCTTTCTAACTTAGATAAAGATGGTTTGCCTTATGTTAGATTGACTTAGTTTCCTTTTCCCCTTCTCTGTTGGTGGCTTCTCTTGCTTTGTTGTGTGATACTGCTGGTGGTATTCTATTCTGTTGTTGTTGCCTCCTTTCCCTTTGGGGTTTTTTCTTCTTTTATCCCTCTATATTTCACCTATCTTTTCCTTTGTTTGGTTGTTTGTTCTTTATGTTCTAACCTTGTTGGTTTTGTTACCTCATTGGGTTTTATGTTTTTTCTATGTCAATATTTTCCCTCTTCCTTCATTTAAACTACTTTTTCTACTATTGCTTATTATGGTTTTTCCTCTACTTGGTTATGGTCCTAGCTTTGGTTGGGTTGGGATGCTTTTCTTCAACTCTTCTTCCTAAATTGGTTTATCCTCTCTCATGGGGTCTTTGGTTGGTTCGTTTTTTTATTTTTCCATTTGATGGATGTTCCTTGTTACCGCATTGCTTTGGTGCACCTAAGGTTTTAGCAATGATGGCTAGGATGATTTTCTTCTCTATATTGGTTAAGCCCTTTTGTGATTGTAACCCTTCTTTTGAAGTTTAATTCACAAATTTTTGTCCCTTTAGAATAGTCTGCCTTTCCCTAAACTAAAAAAACCTAAAACAAAAATAAACCAAATAAAATTAACTTGAACCTAAACTATAATAAACTAAACTAAAATAAATAAAACCTAAATCTAATCCTAAAAATAAACCCAACCTTAAACTAAATAAAATAAAATAAACAAAAACTTAAACCTAAACTAAAAAAGAAAACCTAAAAAGAACCTAAAATGAAAACCTAAAACCTAAACCTAAAAAATAAAATAAAAACCTAAACATAAACCTAAAAGAAAAAAATAACACCTAAACTTAAAAAATAAAATAAAAATAAACATAAACCTAAACCTAAAAAATAAACTAAAATAAAATACCTAAACTAAAATAAAAAAACATAAAATAAATAAATTAAACTAAATAAAAATAAAAAATAAACTTAAATAAAATTATATAAATAAAATTAAACTAAATAAACTTAAACCTATCGGTTTACTTAATTTATAAGAAATCCTAAATCCTAAACCTGAAACCCTAAATCCTTAACCCTAAACCCTAAACCTTAAACCCAAAATAAACCCTAAACTCTAAACCCTAAACCCTAAATCCTAAACCCTAAACCCTAAACCCTAAACCCAAACACTAAACCCTAAACCAAAATCATAAACCTAAACCAACTTAAACTAAACCCTAAACCCAAACTAACCCAAAACCCAAAGCTAACCCTAAACACTAAACCCTAAACCTTAAACCATAAACACTAAAACCATAAAACCTAAAGTAAACACTAAACCCTAAACCTAAACAACCATAACCCTAAACCCTAAACCTTAAAACCCTAAACCCTAAACCCTAAACCCCAAACCCTAAATCATCAACTATAAACCTTAAAAACTTAAAAACCCAAACCTAAACTAAATAAAACATAAAAATAAATTAATAAATAAACCTAAACCTAAATAATATAAAAAAGTAAAATAAAATAAAACCTAAAAAAAAGCTAAAATAAAATAAATAATAACATAAACTAAACTGAAAAATAAGACAAACCTCAGAATAAAAAACCTAAATAAAATAAAAACTAAACTTAAAATAAAAATAAATAAACCTAATATAAAAAAATAAAAACTAAATAAAAACCTAAACCTAAAAGTCAATCATAAAATAAATAAAATAGAACCTAAACTCTAAACAAAATAACCTAAACATAAAATAAAAATAAAATAAATAAAATAAAATAAACCTAAACCTAAAGTAAAATAAAAAAACTAAAATAAATAAAACCTAAACCTAAACCTAAAATAAACTAAACCTAAACCTAAACTTAAACTAAATAAAAAAATAGACTAAAATAAACCTAAACCAAAACTAAAAATAAAAAACCTAAAATAAACCTAAAATAAAAAACCTAAACCTAAAAAAATAAATTAAAACCTAAACTTAAACCTAAAAAATAAAAATAAAACCTAAACCTTAAAATAAAATTAAAATAAACTACCAAAAATAAATCGATAAACCTAAACCTAAAAAAAATAAACTTAAATAAATAAACCTAAAATAAATAAACTAAACTAAGTAAAAATAAAAAAATAAACCTAAATAAGAAGAAAAAAAATAAAGTAAACTAAAATAAACAAAAAAATAAACTAAATATACTAAATAAACCTAAACCTATCGCTTTACTTATTAAAGAAAAAAACCATAAACCCTAAATCATAAACCCTAAACCCTAATCCTTAAACCCTAAATCCAAAACCCTAAACACTAAACCTTAAATCCTAAATCCTAAACCTACAACCCTAAACCTACAACCCTAAACCCTAAACCCTACACACTAAAAAACCCTAAACCTTAAACCCTAAAACCCTAAACCCTAATCCCTAGACCCTAAACCCAAACCCTATACTATAAATCCTAATCCTAAGCCCTAAACCCTAAACCTAAACCTAAAGTAACTAAATAAATTATAAAATAAACCTAAAAAAACCTAATAAACCTAAGCCTAAAACCTAGACCTTAAGAATAAACCTGACATAAAACATCACATCCTTCAATCTAGATAAATGGAGGTGAAGAAGGCTAAAAGCGCTATAAAGGATGGTGGGGATCTAAAGGTGCTCAAATATGGTGGTGGTGGTCGAAATGGTATAGAGTAGAGGAGTATCAAGGTTAACCATGGTGGTGGAAGGGAGATATTACTGATATGATGGTGGATCCCGCCACTAGAGGCTTGGCATTTTGATGGGAACCGAGAAATCAAGAATGTCGATCCCATCTACTACTATGAAATTGGTCTTTAGATGGTTCTACTTATCTAGGATTTTGCTTTGCTATGCCTCATTTTTTATCTATGCCATCACTTGTGTCTAGAGAACTTGGTGTGTTACTTGGTTGATGAAATTAATAAGAAGAAATGTTGAATTTGAATTTGTTCACTATTAAAAAAAATTAAAAACCTTAAAGCCTAAAATAAAACCTAAACCCTAAACCTAAAAACTAAACCCTAAACCATAAACCCTCAACCCTAAAACAAAAAATTAAAAATAATAAAACCCTAATGATATACCTATAACTAAGCTAAAACCTAAACCACAAGCCATAAACCAAAACCCTAAACCTAAAACCTAAAACCTAAAACCTAAATACTAAACCTTAAATCCTAAACCCTAAACCTTAAAAACCCTAAACCCTAAACCCAAACACCTAAACCTCAAACCTAAACTAAATCCTAAACCCTAAAACCCTAAACCTAAAACCTAAACTAAATGGTAAACAATAAAACCTAAACTAAATCCTAAACCTACCCTAAACACTAAACACTAAACCCTAAACTAAAACCTAAAACCCAAACTAACCCTAAACCCTAAACCTAAACCCTAACTACTAAAAAAGTTAAAACCTAAACCTAAACTAAAAATAAACCTAAAAAATAAATAAATAAACCTAAAAAAAATATATAAAAAAAACATAAACTAAAACCTAAACCTAAACTAAACCTAAACCAAACCTAAAAAATAAAATAAAAATAAAACTAAACTAAATTAAAATAAATAAGAACCTAAACTAAACTAAAAAATAAAAAACCTAAATAAAATAAAAGCTAAACCTAAAATAAAATAAAATAAAAATAAAATAAAAATTAAACCTAAATAATAAACCAAAAAATAAATCAAAAATAAAACCTAAACCCTAAAATAAAACAAACCTAAACCTAAACCTAACCTTAACCTTAACCTAAACTAAATAAAATAAAATAAACTAAAAATTAACCTAAACCTAAACTAAAAAATAAAACATAAAAATAAACCTAAAATAAAAACATAAAACCTAAACCTAATAAAATAAAATAAAAGCCTAAACCTAAACCTATAAGTAAAAAATAAAACCTAAACCAAAAATATAAAATTAAAATAAAACTCATCTAAAAAATAAACCAAAACCAAAACCTAAACCTTAAAAATAAACTAAAATAAAAAACTTAAACTGAAATAAATAAACCCAAAATAAATAAAATCTAATAAATAAAAATAAAAAATAAACATAAATAAAAATCTACTCAATCTCAATGTTTTGATGCGCTGCTTTCTCGATCCTAAAGGTATTTAATGACAGATCCTAATGCCTACTATCAAGTCCTTTAAGGGCTTCTCGTAAGAACCCTTGCTCTAATGCCTCGCTAACTTAATTTCAACCTCATTCCGTGGATTGTCCTGCTGCGTTCTCACCCTAGAATATTATCTTCTAGATAATATCTAATTTATTGATGATATTCAATTAGATTAATTGATGGATTATCAAGATTTGCCGCCCTATTTTGTGTATAATTGTCAAATGGCTCTTGAAATGGTCACCCTTTTGATGTCAAAGAAGAATCCCTATTGTCCCTTTATGGCTTGCTTTTCCCAACATGAGAATTCACTATGTTACTCACCAAGTTCTGCTGGGGCTCTATTTGGTAGACCCTCAAATTGATCAAGCCACCGCCAGATCTACCATTTGTTGCACGTATCTTGGTTGAGATTGACATTACCAAAAAACACCCCAAAGAAGTTTGGATCGGTTCAGAAAAATTTAGATATAACCAGAAAGATCCATGGTCATGATCACTCCGAATGCTTTGTGTTACACCCTAACCTTAAAAAGAATATATCACAAGATACTAATACCTCTCTTAGAACTGGGAAAACAAATAAGTTAGCATATGTGCCTAAAGCTACTCATAATGGAACTCATCCTCCTACACCTACCCCTTTATTACTACTGATTTGCCTAATGGAAAATAATCTGAGCTTGGTATAAATACTACTATTGAGGTGTGTGAAGAAACTAATGATAACTTACCTAGTACTACCCCTACTTGTAATAATTTGGCTTCTCATGATAATCCTTTGCTCCATTTGAATCTTAATGACAATTTGAATGGGAATCTTATATTGGATCAAAATAATGTTGAACCTTTGGTGTCAGACCAAAATCTGAATATGCATCATGGCAATGAGAATGATATTTGTACTATTAATGGTGCAAGAACCTCCCCTTCTATTTCTCTACAGAGTGATACTCAGGCTATCCCAATTTCTCATTCTTACTCTGATACTAAAGAAGGAGAAATCACCACTACTAAAACATTGACTGATTGCCTCCAATTTCGATACTAAAACCAACTTTCGATGGAGATACTTTGGATACTGATAGACCCTTCCAAATTATTATTTAAAAAAATCTTATAAAGCCAAAATTACTAATAATAACTTCACTAGAATCACACGTTCTTCTCTAACACCTCAAAATAATTATGTCTTCCTCTTTCCTTTTCCTTATTTTTATTATGATTAATTTTCTTATTTAGAATATCTAGGGTTGTGGACTCCCCTGTCCAACCATGTTAGAGCCTCAATGCTCAAAACATCAAATTATTATTATTATTGAGCCTTTCATTAACTCTTCCAAGATTGCCCATGCTAGATCACTTGGATTTCAAAATTTCCTTCAATCTTAATAAAAAATTTGGTGTTTTGTAATAATTCCATCACCATTTCCATCATTGATGATCTTGATCAATTGGTTAATGTCAAAATCTCATTAGGTGAGTTTTGGCTTTTGGTTCCTTTATCTATGCTTCTTGTGTAGAGGTAAGAACATCCTTTGGAATCACTTAAGAACCTTCGCCTTTAACCTTCCGTTGGTTGGGAGGTGATTTCAACACTATCATTGCTTCTTCAAAGGAGGGGAGGATGTTCTCCTAACCTCCATTCCATGGAAGACTTCTCTAATATGATCCTAGATTGCAATTGACATTGGTTTTCGGTCCACACATGGCATAACTCTAGACTTTGGCATCTTGACAGACCCTCTCTTAATTCTTCAATGGCCTCTTACCTTATTGAGCATTTGAACTTTGTCTAATCATGCTCCTCTTTGATCTCTATCAAAACTCCCCTTAACCCTTCTACTCCTCACCTTTAGATTCCAAAATATGTGGACCCAACATGGTGATTTCACTAATGTTATTTCACTAATTGGATGGCTCCTGCTCACCCGATAATTGTAAAGGCATGATTCGCTTTGGCTTAAGCTCAAAAGACTTAAACAAAACCTCAATTGGTGGAACAAGCATATATTTAAAAATCTTTTTAAAAATCTTAAAGCTATGGAATAAGTGGTTTGTTCTCTTGAAGAGGCTGTCTTAACTGATCCCAAGCTTGATGAGTTGAGCATTGCCAAAGATAACTTGATTAATTACCAAAATATGGAGGAAACCTATTGGCATCAAAAGTCACTAGAAAAAACATATTGATGGTGACGTAAACATAAGGTATTTTCATGCTATTTGCAATAAACAGAAAGCATTAAACTCGATTAAGAAAATTAAGAACTCTAATGGTGGATACTATAATAATGAAATTAAGGAATCACATACATCACTTTCAAAATTTATTAAATTCTAACCTTCGTTAGAAACCCCTCCAACACCCATCTCATCCCTTCTATGATTAACAAGGATAACCATGTGCTCACTATGCCCCTCAAGCGGAGAGTAGTACTCTCAATAGCATGAACATGATTGCTCCTAGCCCTGGCTATAATGACACTCATTTCAAAGATTGTTGGCCTTTTATTAAATCGATCTTGATGAAGTTATTGATTTCTTTGATGGCGCTCTATTCCAGATATTTTCAAGTACTTCTATTGTCCTTATTCCCAAAACCAATAATCCTGAATCTTGGGGATTTTAGACCTATTAGTCTTTGCACCTTTTCCAAAACTCATTGCTAAATTAATTAATAATAGATTAGCCCTCTCTCCTCCTAAAATCATCTCCTAACAAACTGCTTCATTAAAAATAGAGCCATATCGATAATATTCTTCTCGCCAAGAGTGGTTCATGACATTGATATTCCTTCCATAAGAGGTAATATCCTCTTCAAACTGGACATCTCTAAAGCCTTTGTCAACAACCTCTTGTGGATTTCCTCTTTCAAATCTTACATTTGTTTGTTTCTCGATAATTTTATCCGCTTATAAAAGTTGTATCACTAATGTCTAGTTTTCTGCTATCATGAATGGTGAGTCCCTTGGTTTCTTCGATCCATGGTATGCGAAAGGTGACCCTTTCTCCTTCTCTTTTATCATTGTTAGAATATCTTTGAGGAGCCTCAATGATCTTTTCATTAAAATCCTAACATGTTTTTTAAAACTCATGGTGGTTTCTCTTTTCATCTTAGCTTTGTTGATGATTTTATAATCTTCTGCAATGCCTCTCTTCAACATGTTAAAACTATTAAGAATCTCTTAAATGATTTTGGCAAAGTTAGTGGTCTCTTTCTCAATGAAAGAAAATATTGTTTTATTCCCTCAGCTAAGATTCCTACCAATAGACTAAATCAAATCTCCAAAATTACTAATTTTAAGCAAAATCAACTTCCCATTAATTATCTCGGGGCTCCACTTTTTAAAGGCCAGAAAAGATCTCATCTTTTTGATGACCTTTTCCAGAAAATATCAAATAAAATTTCAGTTTGGGAATTTTATTTACTCTCTTTCGGTGGTAGGCTCACCTTGATTAAGAGCACTCTTAATTCCATGCCTTTATATCTCATCCAAACCATTGTGCCAACATTTCTATCATCAGAATTGAGCCTCTCTAAACAAATTTTTCCTAATACCTCCTCTAAAAGAATGCACTGGACCTCTTGGTTTAAAAGTTGTGGCACTTTTGACAAGGTGGTCTTGGTTGTAAATCCATAAAAGAAGCTATCAATGCCTTTTCCTATAAACTCGGTGGAATTTTAGAGTAATCATAGTCTTTGGGCTAATTTCATGATCAATAATATTGCGTGGTAAGCACCCTCATTTGTCCCTTTAAACTGGTGATTCTCCTGTGTGGAAAAGACTTTGTTCTGTAAAATTGGATGTAAAATCCTTAATTTTTTGGGGCATTAACTCTGGTGCTTCTTTCTTTTGGCAAGATAACTGGAGTGGATATGGTTCCATTGATGACTTACTCTCCACCTATTCCATTGCCGCTATTAGAGTAAACTCTTTCTGGCATAACAACAAGTGGAACAATAGTAAGCTTGCTGATTTTATCCCTTTTACTTTCTTGAATATGGTTTCTACTATTCCTATCACTCCAAACAATCAAGACCATTCTCTTTAAGCTCTCACATAATGGTGATTTCAACCTCAAAAATGTGTGGCTCCACATTAAAGATAATCATGATTCCTCCTATGTGTTCTCCAAACTTTGGAATAATAATATCCTAACTTCTTATTCTATTCTTACTTGGCATATTCTAAAAAATTATATCCCTGTTGATTCCTTGTTGTGGGGTAAAGGGTTCCATTTACCCTCTAAATGTCAATGTTGTTTCCATATTGAGAATGTTAATCATGTTTTTGTTAATGGGGTCATTGCTTCTAAACTTTGGATTTGGTATGATGATCTTTTTAACATTGTCAATTTCAATGGCTCTCTTACTTTATATCAACTTCTTGAAGTCTATTTTGATAATACTATTAAAGGTCACATTAAAGTCATCACTGCTATCACTCTAATCTGGTTCATATGGATGGACCGAAATGATGCAAAACATCGTGGGATCCCTATGAACCACGTGAGGATTATTCTAGAACTAAAACAAAATTCATGACTTGTTTAAAGCCAATCTCATTCATTACAAACAATTCAAAGGTCAAATTTGTGGCCAATAAACTGCTTTAACCCCGGACCAACCTTATTGTCAAAATGACAAAATTGTTTATTGGAAAACCTCTTTCCATATTATTAAAATTAATACCGATGGCTCTATCTCTCATAATGGCTCTTGTGGTGGCATTTTCGTGAACTCTAAGGGTATAGTACTATGTGCTTTTGCTTATCCCTTATTTCCTGACTGTCCCATTTTCGAGCTTATGGCGCCTACAAAGCTCTTAAGATTTGCCTCCAAAATGGTCTCAATATTTGGATTGAGGTGGATGCTCTTCCGCTAATTGATCTTTTGACTTCCACCAAATGAGCGATCAATTGTAATACCTCCTCAAGCAAACTAGAGCTCTTCTTCCCAATCAATTTTAACATCACTCATGTTTACATGGAAGGAAATGCAGCTTTACCTTGCCAATCTACTAGAATGGTATCATCTTCTTTGATCAACTCACCTTACCCAAACACTCTGGTTAACTGGACAATTCGGTTTTATCTTAAACTTAATCTAACCTTTTAATGTATCTCCATTGGTCTTTAACTATGCCTCTTATTTTATGTTTTCGCCCTTTTGTGTCTTTGTGGATGCTTCATGGATATTACTTGATGTCTTGATCTCTATGCCATGATTTGGTGTTTTATTAGCTTCTCCTCTATTTGGAGGCTCTCTGCTTTTGGCATTTACATTGATAAAGGGCTGTTGTTGAGCTATGTGCATACTAATACCCTGCATTGGAATTTTGTTGAGCTATGTGTCAGCTGCTATTGGTTTTATAACACCACTCCCATTTGGGATTTTAATATAAATGCTACCTCCATTCCTAATCCTAGGGGGCTTAATCATTGCTGGATGAAGATATTTATTTTGATGGGTTTAGCTACTGCCATTAATTTCTGCAACCTGCTGTTTCTCAAAGATATTATTGCATGGAGCATCATAGTTGCCTATGTTGTTTCTATGCATTGTATTAGTGTTCATTATGCTGGTTGCAATATTTATTTTTGATGATTTACTATTAGGTTGTTGGATTTTAGCTGATAATGACTGGTGGCTGGCTTTTGACATGTTGCCTATCTACCCTATTAGATCTTAAAGCTATATTCTATTTGACTTAGCTTTGATGATGTTTTCCTTTATTTGGTTATCTTTATTTTATTTTTTGCATGAAGAGTTTTGGCCTTGGTCAATCTCTTTTACTGCTCTTGTTTAGAGAGAATTTGTTTTTTGCTAGCTATTTTCTCTTGCTCCCTGCAGGAATGGGTTTTCTTGTTGCCTCTTTGGTTTTTACTTTGTTTCCCATTCCTTGTCGCTAGGATTTTTTTGATCTGAAAGGTCTTGTTATTCCTCTCAATGTCATTAGTTTTGGGACTGTTTCCAATTATTGTTTTGTGACTTATGGATGTTTTTGATTCTCGATTTTCCAACTGCTTTGTGTTATTATCACCCTATTTTGATCAAACATGGTGTTGTTCTTTTCATCCCGGTTCTTTGCCATAGAATTCTTCTCTTTTTATTATGGGATATTTTATGCACTCTACCTTATTGGCTTTTCCTATGGTCAACTTGGTATCTCCTTCTTAGTTATTCTGAATTGGACCCTTGAGGCTACCATCAATCTTGTTGTTTCTGGACTTGGTCCCATGCTCAGGTTTGAGTTACTTCATGGATTTTCATTCTTCTAGGTTGTGGGTAAAACTATAACAATGTTCCACCGTTGCTTTTGGAATTTTGAGTACCATGCCCGACATTTTCTTCTTTATTTTTCTTCGTCTTTGTCGCTAACATGGTCATTGGTCTTCCTGTGTTTCCTCTCAGATGCTATGATGGGAACATGCAAATCTTGAAGATCATTCTTCTGTTTTGCTTGAACTTAATCAATGGTTTTATCTTATATGCATAATTGGGTTATTGGCATCCTCTGGTTATTACTGTCCATTATCTTTGGCAGAATTGGATTAAAGTGTCTGCTACTAAGCAACCTACTATTGAACTATTTGTCAATGTTCTTACCGATTTTTGTGGTGGGGAGTCTCATTACCTATCCCTCCCTTCTACTTTCTCGCTAATTTCTACTTATTTATAATTGTACACGCTGAGTTGGGGGTTTTGTTGACTTTCTTGCTTCTGCGCTTAATTACTTTTGTCCAAGGTAGGACAACTGCTCATCAAATGGTTGCAACCTTCCTTATTGTTACTTTTGTTTGCTTGTATCCCATGTCTACTTTAATATCTCTTTTCGAATGGAATTATATCATTACCTCCATTGTTGATTTTGGTTTTAGAGTACTTGCTTAGCAGTGCTCTTTGTTTTTTGTCTTATTTTGTCGCTAATATCTGGCTATCGATCTTTCCGCCATTATTTTCCTCTCTCTTGCTATGATGAGAACATGCAGATCATGAGAGTACTCTTCGCTTACCTGGTCTTAATCACTATTTTACCTTTATATAGTTGTTATTGATCACCAGTTATTATCTATTGCTTTCGCATAACTGATTACTATGCTACTAAGCAACTTATTATCAACTTTTGCTCGATTATCTCTATCGAATTTTGTGGTGGGAGAGCTCCAAATAATGGAGAAGCTACTTCTACCTTATTTTACTATCTGCTACTTTCTTTCCAACCCATCCACTGTAACTGGTCAATGGTCATTTGTTGACTTCTCTTTGCATACTTAATTCACCTGGCTAGCAATGTGGTGTTGCCTATTTGTTGTTTGCTGCTTATGGTCTTTGCAGCCAGTCATAAAACAATTTTATTTCTTGCTTCTCTTATTTTTTTCCTAGCTTTGTTAGACTTTTGCAGATCTAAGATGATCTAACTAATTCATATTCAAACCATCATGCTCTATCCTGAATGGGTGGACTTTAGTGAGCTTGTCGCTAATGTCAATATGATGAACAACTTGTATTGGTGTGGGAATTCATTGACATGGTGTCTTATATCTCCTTTATCTAGGATGGGAACCCCTTTCTCATTCTTACTTTGCTGACTCTCTATCTACCCTGTATATGATTTTGATTATATTTGTAGGTACAAAGGATATCAATACCTTTACCAAATGGATGCTATCCTTTCCTTTTTTGCTCTTGTAGGTTACTCCATTGTATCCATTCTCACATCCTGTAACATTGATTATCCTTCATTTGTTTATATATGTTAATCAACAATTTTCTTTGTTTTTCTTTTCTTTTGCTTTTGATGTACTTAGATAGAGATTCTACCCTAATTTTGTAGCTCTTTGAGCAAGATTCTAGAGTTTATCCCTTAAGGACCTTGTAACCCTTTTTTTGTGGCAATAAAATTCCCCCTATATGGGGTTTCCCAAAAAAAAAACCCTAAACCCTAAACCCTAAAAACATAAAAACCTAAGCCTAAGCTAAGTAAAACCTAAAAAAGAAATAAATAGAAAAAATCAAAACCTAAATAAAAAAAATAATTAAATTAAATAAAAATCCAAACTAAAACCTAAACGTAAACCTAAACCTAAAGATAAAATAAAAAAAATATAAATGAAACAAAAATAAAATAAACAAACTTAAAGTAAACCATAAAATAAAATAAACCCAAAAAATAAAAAAACCAAATAAAATAGAACCTAAATGTAATATAAAATAAAATAAACCTACTATAAACTAAATAAAACCTAAACCTCAAAATAAACCTAAAATAAAATCTAAAATAAATTAAAAAACCTAAACCCAAAACTTAAAAAAAACCTAAACCTAAAATAAACCAAAACCTAATCTAAAATTAACTGAACTAAAATAAATAAAACCTAATCCTAAACTTAAAATAACCTAAACTTAAACCCTAAACTAAATAAAATAAAATAAATTAAAAATAAACCTAAACTGAAACAAAAAAATAATTTAAACAAACCTAAAATAAAAACCAAAAACATAAACCTAAAAAAATAAAATAAAAACCTAAACCTAAACCTATAAATAAAAAATAAAACCTAAACCTAAAAAATAAAATAAAAACTAAACTAAACTAAAAATAAACTTAAACCTAAACCTAAACCTAAAAAATAAATAAATATAAAAACCTAAACTAAAATAAATAAACTAAACTAAATCAAAATAAAAAATAACCCTAAATAAATATATAAAATAAACCAAAGAAACTAATCCAATTTCAATTTAAAACCTAAACCCTAAACCCTAAACCATAAACACTAAATCCTAAACTCTAAACCCTAAACCCTAAACCTTAAACAATAAATCCTAAACCCTAAACCTTAAACACTAAATCCTAAATCTACAACCATAAACCTATAACGCTAAACCCTACACCCTAAAAAACCTTAATCCCTAAACCCTAAAACCCTAAACCCTAATTCTTAAACCCTAAACCCAAACCCTATACCATAAATCCTAATCCTAAACCCTAAACCCTAAACCCCAAACTGTAAAACCCAAACCATAAACCTAAACCTAAAGTAACTAAATAAATTATAAAATAAACCTAAACCCCAAAAAACCTAATAAACCTAAACCTAAAAATAAACCTAAAATAAATATCTAAACTATAAATGGTGGTGGGGTATAGGTGTAAATGGTAAAATGGTTATAAAATAGGTTAAAATCAATAAACATATGATGGTGGATCAAAAATAAACTAGAACCAAGAACTATAAATAAAATATAACATGGTTCTAATTATCTAATTTGTTCTATGTGCTCATTTTTTATCTATGTCATCCTAAAATTGTGTTACTTATGAAATAAAAAAAAAGAAATAAAATAATTTGTTCCTCTAAAATAAAACCAAAACCCTAAACCCTAAATAAATAAACCTAATAAACCTAAACCCTAAACCTAAACCTAAAACCATAAATCTAAAACCTAAACCCTAAACCCTAAACTAAACCCTAAACTAACCCTAAACCCTAAACCATAATCCCTAAACCCAAAAAAAGTTAAACAAAATAATAAAAATAAAATAAATAAAAAACCTAAACCTAAATAAAATAATAAAGTAAAATAAATATAAAACTAAACTAAACCTAAACCTAAACATAAACTAAAAAATAAAACAAAACAAAAAAATAAAAGCTAAACTAAAATAAAAGAAATAAAAACCTAAACTAAACTAAAAATAAAATAAACCTAAAAATAAAAGCTAAACAAAAAATAAAAATTAAATAAACCTAAATTAAAATAAAATAAAAACTAAATAAAACCTAAACCTAAAATTAAACCTAAAATAAATAAAAAATAAACCTAAACCTAAACCTTAAACTAAAAGAAAACCTAAACTAAAATAAATAAAATATAATAAACCTAAAGCTAAACTAAAATAAACTAAACTAAATAAATAAATCCTAAGCCTAAACTTAAATTAAACTAAAATAAAAAAAATGTAAAACCTAAACCTAAAAAAATAAAATAAAAAACAAACCTAAACTAAAATAAAATAAAATAAACTAAAATAAAAAAAATAAACATAAACCTAAAAACCTAAACCTAAAAAATAATCTAAAATAAAACCTAAACTAAAATAAAAATAAACCTAAAAAATAAAATAAACTAAATAAAAAATAAAAAATTAACTAATAAAAATAATAATAAACTAAAATAAAAAATAAACCAAAACCTAAAACTTAATTTAAAATAAACTAACAAAAACTAAACCCTAAACCAAAACCTATATCTAAACACTAAACCTAAGCCCTAAAATAAAAAATAAAATAAACAAAATAAAATAAACCATAACCCTAAACCTAAATCTAACTAAACCTAACCCTAAACCCTAAACCCTAAACCCTAAACCCTAACCCTAAAACCATAAACCCTAAAGCCTAAACACAAAACCCTAAACCCTAAACCCTAAACCCTAACCCTAAACCCTAAACCTTAAACCCTAAACCCTAAAAAACTAAAAACCTAAAACTAAAAAATAAAATACATATTAAACTCAACTACAAAATAAACCTTAACCTAAACATAAAAAATAAACTAAAATAAAAAACCTAAACTAAAATAAATAAACTAAATTAAATAAAAATAAAATATATATTTAAATAAAAATAAAAAATAAAATAAAATGAAATAAATAAAAAATAACTATGTAAACTAAATAAACCTAAACCTACTAAATTTAAAAAGAAAAAAACATAAACCATAAACCCTAAACTAACCCTAAACCTAAACACTAAAAAAAATAACCAAAAACCTAAACCCTAAAACTAAATAAACCCTAACCCTAAACCCTAAACCTAACACTAAACCCTAAATAAAAACCTAACCCTAAACCCTAAACCCTAATCCCTAAACCCTGAAAACCTAAAAATCTATACCTAAACTAAATAAAACCTAAGAATAAAATAAAATAAAAACCAAAACTAAAATCAAAACCTAAACCAAAACCAAAACCTAAACCTAAACCTAATATTAAAATATAATAAAAATAAACTAAATTAAAATATAATAAATAAAACCTAAACTAAACTAAAAATAAAATAAACCTAAAAATAAAACCTAAATAAATAAAAAACTAAAAAAAAAATAAAATAAAATAAACCTAAAATAAAATAAAATAAAACAAACTAAAATCAAACAAAAAAAAATAAACCTAAAATAAATAAAAAATAAAACCTAAATCTTAAACTAAAAAAACCTAAACCTAAAATATATAATAAAATAAACCTAAACCTAAATAAAATAAACTAAACTAAATAAATAAAACTAAACCCTAAAATAAATAAAATAAAATAAACTAAAATAAACCTAAACCTAACTAAAAAAAAATAAAACCTAAAAATAAACCTAAAAAAAAATCTAATCTTAAACCTAAAAAAATAAAATAAAACCTAAACCTAAACCTAAAAAAAATAAAATAAAAATTAATATAAACTAAAAATAAACATAAATAACCTAAACCTAAAAATTAACTAAAATAAATAAAATAAAATAAACTAAAAACTAAAAGAACCTAAAAAAAACTAAATAAACCTAAATCCACTAACTAAAATCCTAACCCTAAACCATAAACCCTAAAAACCCTAAACCTAAACCTAAACCTAAAACACTAAACCCTAAATACTAAAAAACTATAAACCTAAACCCCAAACACTAAACTAAAATAACCCTAAACCCTAAAAACCTAACCCTAAACCTAAACTAATAAACCTAAAACCTAAAACCCTAAACCTAAACCTAAACCCTAAACCCTAAAAACTTAAACCTAAATAAACCTAAACTAAAACCTAAACCAATAAAAATAAATAAATAAATATAAATATAAACTAAAATAACCTAAACTAAACTAAAATAAAATAAACCTAAATAAAATAAACTAAATAAAAAATAAAACTAACCTAAATAAAATTAACCCTAAACTAACCCTAAATAACCTAAAAAATAAACCCTAAAATAACTATAACAAATATAAATAAACCATAACCCTAAAAAAAAAACCTAAACCCTAAACTAAACTAACCTAAACCTAATAAATAAACCTAAAAATAAACCTAAACCTAAAACTAAACTCTAAATCTAAACCCTAAAATAACCCTAAATAAAATAATTAAAACCTAAACCTAAACTAAATAAACCTAAAATAAAAAAAAAAAAATAAAAAAACCTAAATCTAAATAAAATAAAAAAATAAAATAAAATAGAAACCTAAACCTATACTTAAAAATAAAATAAAATAACCTAATAAAAATAAACTAAAATAAAATAAATAAAAACCTAAAGTAAACTAAAAATAAAATAAACCAAAAATAAAAAAAATAATAAATAAATTAAAATTAAATGTAAAATAAATAAATAAATTAACCTAAAATAAAATAAAATAAAACTAAAAAACCTAAAAGATAAATCTAAAATAAAACCTAAAATAAATAAAAAAATAAACCAACCTAAACTAAAATAAAACTAAACCTAAAATAAAAATAAAATAAACAAAATAAAATAAACCTAAACATAAACTAAAATAAACTAAACAAAATAATTAAACCTAAACCTAAAATAATAAATCATACCTAAATCTAAAAAATAAAATAAAATAAACTAAATAAAAAAAAAAACCTAAACCTAAACTAAAAATAAAACTAAAATAAACCCAAACCTAAACCTAAACCTAAACTAAAAAAATAAAAACCTAAACCTAAACTAAATAAACCTAAAAAATAAAATAAATAAAAAAAGCCTAAACCAAAATAAATAAAATAAAATAAAATAAATAAAAACATAAACTAAAACCTAAACCTAAACCTAAACTAAAAAAAAATAAAATAAAATTAAAAACTATTCTAAAATAAATAAATAAAACCTAAACTAAATTAAAAAAAATAAAAAACCCAAATAAAATAAAAACTAAACCTAAAATAAAAAAAAAATAAACCTATAATAAAATAAAATAAAACTAAATAAAAAAACCTAAACCTAAAATAAACCTAAAATAAATAAAAATAAAAAAACCCTAAAAAAAAAAAAAAAAAAACCTAATAACTAAAATAAACTAAACAAAATAAATAAAACCTAAACCTAAACCTAAACTAAAATAAAAAAAACCTAAACCTAACCAAAAACAAAGTAAAATAAATAAACAAAAATAAACCTAAACCTAAACTAAAATAAACTAAAACCTAAATAAAAACCTAAACCTAAACCTAAACCTAAAAAAATAAATAAAACCTAAACATAAAAAATAAACAAAATAAACTAAATAAAAATAAACCTAAACAAACTTAAATAAAAATAAACTAAAATTAACTAACCTAAAATAAATAAACTAAACTAAAGAAAAATAAAATAAACTAAATAAAAAATAAAAATATAACAAAATAAAATAAACTAAAATAAATAAAAAATAAACTAAATAAACCTAAACCTAATTTACTAATTTAAAAAATAAAATTAAAAAAAATAAAAAAAATAAAATAAACCCTAAACCTAAAACTCTAAATCCTAAAAAAACCCTAAACCTAAAAAAAAAAAACTAAACTAAACCATAAACCTAAACCCTAAACTAACTAAAAAAATCCTAATAAACTAAACCTAAAATAAAAAACCTAAACCCTAAACCCTAAAAAAATCTAAAAAACCTAAACTAAACTAAATAAACCTAAAATAAAATAAATAAAAAACCTAAACCTAATAAAATAAA
The DNA here is from genome assembly GCA_021442155.1 of Cymbidium sinense. NCBI lineage: Eukaryota > Viridiplantae > Streptophyta > Magnoliopsida > Asparagales > Orchidaceae > Cymbidium > Cymbidium sinense. Next base: position 58,436 of record JAKCPB010001073.1, read on the forward strand.
AATAAAATAAAATAAAAACATAAACTAAACTTATAAACCTAAAAAATAAAATAAATAAAAAAAAATTAAAACTAAACTAAAATAAATAAATAAAAACCTAAAATAAATTATAAAATAAAAAATAAACCTAAAAAATAAAAAAAAACCTAAACAAATTAAAAATAAACATAAAATAAAAAAATAAACCTAAAATATAATAAAAATAAAAAAATAAATAAAATCCTAAACCTAAACATAAAGATAAAATAAAACCCAAACTTAAATTAAAAAATAAAATCTAATAAAATAATATAAATAAACTAAAATAAACTAAAACCTAAAGTAAAAAATAAACTAAACTAAAATAAATAAAACCTAAACTAAAACCTTAAAATAAACCAAAAAATAAACCTAAAACTAAACTAAATAATTTAACCTAAATTAAACCTAAAATAAAAAACCTAAAACCAAAACCTAAAAAATAAAATAAAAAAAACCTAAATAAACATAAAATAAAAATAAAATAAACCTAAAAAAAATAAAAAATAAAATAAATTAAACTAAAAATAAACATAAACCTAAAAATAAAAAATAAACCAAAATAAAATCTAAATTAAAATAAATAAACCTAAAATAAATAAACCAAAAAAAATATAAAAATAAAATAAAAAGAAAAAAAAAAATAAACTAAAAATAAATAAACTAATAAAATAAATAAATAAAATAAAAAAATAAAATAACTAATAAACTAAACCTAAAATAAAAAATCCTAAAATAAACCTAAAATAATAAAAAACCTAAACCCTAAACTAAAAAAATAAATCATAAACTAATAATAAAATACCTAAACCCAAAAACCTAAACTAAATTAAACTAAATAAAACTAAACCAAAACTAAACTAAACCATAAACCTAAACACTAAACCTAATAAAATAAATTAATAAATAATTAAAATAAATAAAATAAATAAAATAAAAAAACTTAAACATAAACTAAATAAAATTAAAATAAAATAAATAAATAAAACTAAACCTAAAAAAATAAACTAAACCTAAACCTAAACCTAAAAAATAAATTAAAATAAAACCTAAACAAAAAATAATTAAACCTAAAATAGATAAACTAAACTAAATAAAAATAAAATAAAAAATAAAAAAATAAACTAAGTAAACTAAATAAACCTAAACCTATATACTTAATTTTAAAAAACCCTAAACCCAAAACTAATCTTAAACCCTAAACCCAAATTAAACTTAAACCCTAAACCTAAAACATAAACTAAAGCCTAAACTAAACCTAATAAACTTAAACCCTAAAAGCATAAAGCCTAAACCTAAAACCCTAAACCCAAACCTAAACCCTAAACCCTAACCCTAAAACTAAAGCTAAAGTAACTAAATAAATTAAAAAATAAACCTAAATCCTAAAACCTAATAAGCCTTAACCTAAACCTAAACCCTAAGAATGGGCATAACCTTGATGGCAGGAACAACACTGTCAACTAGGCTTAGTCTAGATCTAGCAATGGAGGTGAAGGTGGAGGTGTGGTAGGTATGTGGGGATCCGGAGGTGCTGGTGGATACGAGGTGGTGGTCGAGCAAAGGGTGGTTATGAAAGGGAGGAGCAATGAGGTTACACCATGGTGGTGAGAGATCGGAGATTTGATGGTGGATCCCGCCACTGAGAGGCCGATTGATCCGATCTGCTATGGAACTATATCTTTAAGATAGATGGTTTTATTTATCTAGGGATTTTGATTTGCTTTGTGCGTGCTCATTTTTTATCTATGTCGTCTCTTGTGTCTTAGAAAACTTATTGTGTTACTTGGTTGATGAAATCAAAATGAAGAACTATTAAATGTTAATTTGTTCTCTGTTATAAGAAAACCAAAAACTCTAAACCCAAAACAAAAACATAAACCTTAGACTTAAAACCTAAACACTAAACCCTAAAAACGTTAAACCTTAACCCTAAACTTTATACCCTAAAACCCTAAATTGCATAAGCCCTAAACCCTAAACCATAAAATCTAAACCCTAAACCCTAAACCCTAAAGCCCAAACCCTAAACCCTAAACCCTAAACCCTAAACCCTAAAAAGCTAAAAACTTAAACCTAAACTAAATAAATCCTAAAAATAAAATAAATAAATAAACCTGAACCAAAATAAAATAAAAAAAATAAAATGAAATAAAAACCTAAACTAAAACCTAAACCTAAACCAAACCTAAACCTAAACCTAAAAAGAAAATAAAATAAAATAAAACTAAACCTAACTAAACTAAATTAAAAAATAAAAAACTTAAATAAAATAAAATAAAATAAATTTAAAAAAATAAAAACTAAATAAAACCTAAAAAATAAATAAATATAAACCTAAACTAAACTAAAAAACATAAACTAAAATAAAATAAACCTAAACTAAAATAAATAAAACCTAAACCCTAAATATAAAATTAAAACTAAAATAAACCTAAACCTAAACTAAATAATACAACCTAAAATAATCCTAAAAACTAAAACCAAACATAAAAAATAAAATAAAACCTAAACCTAACCCTAAAATAAAAAATAAAACCTAAACAGAAAAATAAAATAAAATAAAACTAAACTAAAAATAAACATAAACTTAAACCTAAAAATAAACTAAAATAAATAAACCTAAATAAATAAACCAAAAAATAAAAAAAATAAAACATAAACCTTATAAAATAAAATAAAAAATAAATAAAAAAAAATAAACTAAATAAACCTAAATATCCTAATTTTAAAACCCCTAAACACTAAACCATAAACCCTAAATACTAAACTAAACCAAAAAACTAAACCTAAACCTAAACCTAACCTTAACCTCTATAAACTAAGGCCAAAACCTAAAACCCTAAACCTAAACCCTAAACCTAAACCTAAACCCTAAACTAAAATCATAAATCCTAAACCCTAAACCCTAAACCCTTAACTAACCCTAAACCCCATGCTAACCCTAAACCTTAAACCCAAAAAACCCTAAGCCCTAAATCTTAAACACTAAACCTTAAACCCTAAACCCTAAACCCTAAGCCCTAACCCTAAACCTAAACCCAAAAACCCTAAACACTAAAACCCTAAACCTAAACCCTATACTATAAACACTAAAAAAACCCTAAAACCTAAACCTAAACTAAATAAAATCTAAAATAAAATAAATAATCTAAACCTAAATAAAATAAAGTAAAATAAAACTAAACTAAAACCTAAACCTAAACCTAAACTTATAAATAAAATTAAAATAAAAATAAAAAATAAGCTAAAATAAAATAAAGAAAACATAAACTAAACTAAAAATAAAAAAACTAAGAATAAAAGCCTAATAAAATAAAACTAAACATAAAATAAAAAATAAAATAAACCTAAACTAAATAAAATAAAAACTAAATAAAAACCTAAACCTAAAAAATAAACCTAAAATTAAATTAAAATTAAAAACCTAAAACCTAAACCTAAAAAAATGAAATTAAAACCTAAACCTAAACTTAAAAGTAAAAAGTAAAACCTAAACCTAAAAAATAAAATAAAAATAAAACTCAACTAAAAAATAAACCTAAACCTAAACTTAAACCTAAACTTAAACCTAAAAAATAAACTAAAATAATAAACCTAAACTAAAATAAATAAACTAAACTAAATAAAAAAAACCTAAATAAAAATTAAAAATAAAATAAACTCAAATAAATAAAAAATAAACCTAAACTCTAAACCTAAACCCTAAACCCTAAACCCTAAACCCTAAAACCCTAAAACCCTAAACCCTAAAACTATAAATATTAAATGCTAAACCCTAAACCCTAAACCCTAAAACATAAAACCTACAACCCTAAACCCTAAACACTAAACTTTAAACTAACCCTAAACCTTAAGAAGGGGTAGAACCTTGACAACAGGAACATTGACATTAACTAGACTCAGTCTAGATCTGGAAGTGGAGGCAAAAGGCGAGGCTATTATCATAGTGGTGGTGGGGGATCCGGAAGTGCATGGATATGGATGGTGGTCTAAAGGTGGTAATGGAGGCGGAGGTGCAACGAGGTTACAATGTGGTGGTGACGAGGGAGAGATCAGGGATATGATGGTGGATCCCATTACTAGAGGTGGGGTGGTCTGGGAAACGGAGAAATAAGAATAATCCATCTATTCATTATGGAATTGTGTTTTTATATTACAAAAGGATCTAGTTATCTAGGGTTTTTGATTTGATCTATGGATGCTCATTTTGATATATGTCATCACTTGTGTCTTAAAACATGCTACTTGGTTCATGAAATCAAAAGAAGAAATATTGAATTTATTCTCTATTAAAAATAAACCTTAAACCTAAACCTAAACCCTAAACCCTAAACTCTAAACCCTAAACAAAAACTTAAACCCTAAACTTAAAACCTAAACCCTAAACCCTAAAGCAAACCCAAAACCCCACACCTAAACCCAAAACCCTAAACCCAAAACCCTAAAGCTAAAACCTAAACCTAAACTAAATAAAACAAAAAATAAAATAAATAAATAACCTAAACTAAAATAAAAAATTAAATTAAATTAAAACATAAAACCTAAACCAAAACCTAAACCTAAACTTAAACCTAAAAAAGAAAATAAAATAAAATAAAAAATTTAAATAAAATAAAATAAATAAAACCTAAACTAAACTAAAAAAATAAAAAAGCTAAATAAAGTAAAAAACTAAACCTAAAAATAAAAATAAAATAAACACAAAATAAATAAAATAAAATAAAATAAAAACTTAATAGAAACCTAAACCTAAAAAATAAACCTAAAAATAAAACTTAAAAATAAAAAAAAAAAGAAAATGTAAATCGTAAACTAAAAAAAACCTAAGCCTAAAATAAAAATAAAATAAACAAAATAAAATAAACCTAAACCTAAATTAAATTAAACTAAACTAAAATAATTAAATTCTAAACCTAAGCCTAAAATAAATTAAAAAACCTAAACCTAAACTAAATAAATAAAATAAAATAAACTAAAATAAGCCTAAACCAAAACTAAAAATAAACCTAAAATAAACCTAAAAAACCTAAACCTAATCCTAAAAAAAATAAAATGAAAACCTAAACCTAAACCTAAAAGTAAAAAAATAAACCTAAACCTAAAAAATAAAATAAAAATAAAACTCAACTAAAAAAACTGAACCTAAAAATAAACTAAAATAAAATAAACTAAAATAAATAAACCTAAAATAAATAAACTAAAAAAATAAAATAAAAAAAATAATATAAACTAAATACATAAAAAAATAAACTAAATAAACCTAAACCTATGGTTTTAATTTTTTTTTTTTTAAAAAACCTAAACCAAAATCCTAAACCTAAACCCTAAACCAAAACCCTAAACCCTAAATAAACTAAACCCTAAACCTAAACCCTAAACCCTAAACTCTAAACCCTAAACCATAAACTAAACCCTAAACCCTAAACCCTAAACCTTAAACCCTAAACCCTAAAACCCTAAACCCCAACCCTAAACCCTAAACACTAATGAACCTTAACACTAGAACATCATAACTAGGCTAGATCTGGGATGGATGTGAAATATGTTGGTGTGGGGATCTAGAAGTGCCGGTGGATATGGAGGTGGTGGTCGTTATGGTGGTGGAGGCAGGAGGAACAGGTTGTTGGTGGTGAGGGGTGAGATTGGATATGAAGGTGATCCCACTACCAGAGGTGGTTTTGAGGAACCAAAGAAATTGAATAACATATCAACTGCTGCTTATGGAACTGCTTTACAAAGAGAGAAGGCTCTACTTATCTAGGGTTTTTGATTAGCTCTATGGGGGCTCATTTTATATCTATGTCGTTGCTTGTGTCTTAGAAAACTTGGGGTGGTACTTGGTTCATGAAATCGAAAAGAAACCTTAAATTCTAAATCCTAAACCCTAAACCCTAAACCCCAAACCCTAAACCCTAAACTAAAACTTAAACCCAAAGCCCTAAACTTTAAACCCTAAAAACTAAAATGCTAAAAACTTAAACCTAAACTAAATAAAACCAAAAAATAAAATAAATAGAAAACCTAAACTAAAATAAAATAATAATAAAATAAAAACATAAACTAAAACCTAAACCTAAAAGAAAATTAAATAAAAATAAAAAATAAAAATAAAATAAATAAAAAACCTAAACTAAACTAAAAAAATTGAAAATCTAAATAAAATAAAACTAAACTTAAAATAAAATAAAATAAGCCTAAAATAAAATAAAATAAAACTAAAAAAACCTAAACCTAAAAATAAACCTAAAATAAAACTAAAATAAATACAAAATAAACCTAAACCCTAAATTAAAAAACTAAACCAAAACTAAAAATAAAATAAACCTAAACCTAAACTAAAATAAATAAATAATTAACCTAAACCTAAAATAAACTAAACCTAAACCTAAACCTAAACTAAATAAAATAAAATTAACTAAAACTAAAACTAAACCTAAACTAAAAAATATAACCTAAAAATAAACCTAAAATAAAAACCTAAATCGTGAACCTAAAAAATAAAATAAAAACCTAAACCTAAAAAAAAAAACAAAAATAAAAATAAAACTTAAAATAAACTAAAATAAAAAAACCTAAACTAAAATAAATAAACAAACTAATTGAAATAAAACAAAATAAACTTAAATAAAATAAAAATAAAATAAACTCAAATAAATAAATAAACTAAATAAACCTAAACTTATCGATTTACTTAATTTTAAGAAAAGAACCCTAAACCCTAAAACCTAAACCCTAAACACTAAACCCTAAATCCTAACCCAAAATAAACCTACAACCCTAAATACCCTAAACCTAAAACACAAAACCCTAAACCCTATACGATAAACCCTAAACCCTAAACCCTAAACCCTAAACCCTAAACTCTAAAACCTATAACCCTAAACACTAGACCCCAAACCCTAAACCCTAAACTAACCCTAAACCATAAACACTAAACTAAAGCCTAAGAATGGGCAAAGCCTTGAAGGAACATCACCATAAAGGAGTAGATTTGGCATGGAGGCAAAAACGTGATAAAAGTGGTGGTGGGGAACTGAGGTGGTGGATATGGAAGTGGTGGTGAGAAGGTGATTATGGAGTGGAGGCCATGGTGGTGATGGAGGGAGAGAGATCGAGATATGATGGTGAATCCACTACTTGAGAGTCGTGCTTCGATGGAACCGGAGAAATTGAAGAAAATCCAATTGCTTATGGAACTGTCTTTATAAGAGAGAGTTCTACTTATCTAGGTTATTGATTTGCTCTATGGGTGATCATTTTTATCTATGTCACTCTATCTTAGAAAATGTGGTGCTACTTGATGAAATTAAAAAGAAGAAATGTTGAATTTGAATTTTTATTTATTAAAAAAAACCTAAACCCTAAACCCTAAACTAAAACTTAAACCCTAAACCTAAAACCTAAACCCTAAACCCTAAACCCCAAACCCTAAACCCCAAACGCTAAACCCTAAACGATAAACCCTAAACCCTTAACTAACCCTAAACCTTAAACCTTAAACTCTAAACCCTAAAAAGCTAAAATCCTAAAACTAAATAAAACCTAAAATATAAATAAATAAAAAAACTAAACTAAAATAAAATAAACCTAAACATAAATAAAAACCTAAACCTAAACCTAAACCTAAACCTAAAAAGAAAATAAAATTAAAAATAAATTCTAAAATAAAATAAATAAATAAAAACCTAAACTAAATTAAAAAAATAAAAAACCTACATAAAATAAAAACTAAACCTAAAATAAAAAATAAAACCTAAAATAAAATTAAATAAAAATTAAATAAAAATCTAAACCTAAAAAATAAACCTAAAAATAAAAACTAAAAATAAATAATAAATAAAACATAAACCCTAAACTACAAAAACCTAAACTTAAATTAAAAACAAAATAAACAAAATAAAATGAACCTAAACCTAAACTAAAATAAACTAAACTAAAATATATAAAACCTAAACATAAACCTAAATTAAACTAATCCTAAACCTAAACCAAAACTGAATAAAATAAAATAAACTAAAAATAAATCTAAACATAAACTAAAAAAATAAAACCTAAAAATAAACCATAAAATAAAAACCTAAAACCTAAACCTAAAAAAATAAAATAAAAACCTAAACCTAAACCTAAAAAATATACTCTCAACTAAAAAATAAACTTAAATCTAAAAATAAACTAAAATAAATAAACCTAAATAAATAAACTAAAATAAATAAAATTAAAAAATAAACCTAAATAAATAGAAAATATAAATAAATTCAAATAAATAAAAAATAAACTAAATAAACTTAAACCTACCAGTTTACTTAATTAAAAAAAACCCTAAACCCTAAACCCTAAACACTAAACCCTAAAACCTAAACCCTAAACCCTAAATAAACACTAAACCCTAAACCTTAAAACCCTAAACTCTAAACCCTAAACCCTAAACCCTAAAACCCTAAACCCTAAATGATAAACTCTAAACCCTAAAACCTACAACCCTAAACCCTAAACCCCAAATCTTAAATCCTAAAATAACCCTAAACCCTAAACTAACCCTAAACCTTAAACCCTAAACTAACCCTAAACCCTAAGAATGGGCAAAACCTTGATGACATGAATATCACAACCATCTCAAATCTCTGGTGGAGGTGAAGGCGGAGGTGATAATTATTGCAGGGTGGTGGAGGATCACGAGGTGCTGGTGGATATGGAGGTGGTGGTTGGAGGAGTGCTAATTATGGTGGAGGGAGGAGTGATAGGTGCAACCTAAAGGGGGAGATGGGATATGATGGTGGATCCCACTACTAAAGAGGAGGGGGTGGTCTGATGGGAGCTGGAGAAATTGAAGAATGGTCGATCCGATCTACTACTTATGGAACTATTTCTTTACAGTAGAGATTATTCTACTTATCAATGGTTTTTAATTTGCTCTATGGGTGCTCATTTACCTATGTCATCGCTTGTGTCTTAGAAAACTTGGGGTGATTCTTAGTTGATGAAATCAAAAAGAAGAAATGTTGAATCTAAATTTGTTCTCTATTAAAAAAAAATCTTAAACCATAAACCTTAAATTAAAACTGAAACCCTAAATCTAAAACCTAAACCCTAAACCCTAAAAACCCTAAACCCTAAACACTAAACCCTAAACCCTAAACCCTAAACCCTAAAGCCTAAACCCTAAACCCTAAAACCCTAAACTCTAAACCCTAAACCCTAAAACCATAAACCCTAAAACCCTAAACCCTAAACTCTAAACTAACCCTCAACACTAAACCCTAAACTAAACCTAAAAACTATAAACCCTAAACTATAAACCCCTAAACCCTAACCCTAAACCCTAAACCCTAAACCTTGAATAAAGATGTCATTATTAGATATATAGAATGACCTAATCCTAACATAGTTATGGTAGCTAAAGAAAATGTCTTCAAGATATTTCTCCTTAACTATTAGAGATTTGAATATCTAAACCCTAATCCTAAATCACATTATAATACCATATATTATAGTATAATGTAGCATCATATGTTTGATCATGTAGTGATGTGTTTTTGATGTTATAAAATGTTTTGAAATGTTTAAGTATATTATGGTATTGTGCCCTATAGTCTATATTAATATAAATCATAAAATTATTGATTTAAAAAAGAAGATGATGAAATTTATTAAATTTGAAGTGGGAATTAGGTTGTAGTAAAGGTGTGCTACACCACTTGTAGTCTTAAAAGTAAGATTTTATTTTTAAAATAAATATTATATGTTGTTGCATAGTATAGCATCATATATCATAATATATTGTTCTAATTTTAAATTCTTTTAGTATTTTACAATCATATAGTCAAGCCTACACTAGAATTATTTATGGTTTAGACTTTAAAATGGTGGAATTTAGCTTCATAAAACATGGCATCATAATATACAATTTATGATTTTTTTTTTATCTTAAGCAATCCCTTTGATTTGATATGCAATATAATATAATATAATATGTTATAGTGTATTATAATATAGGATGCCATAACATAGTGTAACAACATACATTATAGCATACTATTGTGTATTATTACTTATTGTTTTGTTTATTTTACTTTCTTATAGTATGATGTAGAAGAGTTTGTACTAGTATAATTCATAAAAATATTGGTTTACAAGTTGAGATGATGGGATTTGGCAAAATTTAAGGTAAGCTTTAGGGAACATCATCATTGGGGTGTGCTATGGTGTGTCATTTAATCAAGAATGGAATTTTGCATCCAAAATAATTGTTCATTTTTCAACCAAATTTTATAAATTTTTTCTTAAAGATATTCATTTTAAGGTGTAATGTAATTTAATATATTATGTGAAAGCATATTAAAATATAATGTACATAACAATATAACTTCACATATATATGAATGTGTGTTACTAAATGTTATTGTACATTTTAGTATGTTTTACTTTAGTTATAATACATTGGGTCAAAACTCACTAAATGTTAATTTGAAGGTTGAGATGGAAGAATTTGGCCAAATTCATGCCACACTAAGAAGCAACACCAAAAAATTATGCTATTTTGTACCATTTCTAATAGAAAAATAATTTTACATCCAAAATGAACATATTTCATATTTTGAGAAAATTTTGTTTTCTTTCTTTTTAAATGATTTTAATGAGCCTTATGTTAGACAATATATTATAATATAACAAATTATAAAATAACATCATATATTATAATATAATATAGTGTGCTAATTCACACTATAATATGTTTAGCATGATATTGAATAGTTAGTTTGAGCTTGCAGCATCATAAATCATAAAATGTTGATTACAATGTTAAGATGATGTAATTTGAATGAATACATGTTAGTTTTTGGTTGATGTATTAAAGGTGTAAGAGAAGAAATAAGATTTCATGAGAATTCAATGTCAAGGACATAGGCAAATCCATTAGGGGATCACACATGCATTGGACATGACATGTGAGTGGTCTATGTCGAGGGCATAAGAAGAAAATATTGGGATAAGGTTTGAATTTGATTTGATTATATGATTTATGGAAAGAAGATACGTTGGGGATAAGAATCTATTATCCATCAGGGATTATGATCGAATTGATTTTAATTTGTTTTGTTTTAACTGATGTGGAGGCATATCTACTAGAGATATGGGCTCAAGTCCATTGGGGATCAGGTATATGAACCTTCCACTAGGGATGCAGGTTCGGGCTATCCATTGGTGATTAAGATTTGAGTATGATTTCATAGATTTATTTGGGGATATATCCACTAGGAATAAGAGTTTGGTTGTATTTCTTTGATTTAGACTCTAGTTGGGGTGGTGGTTTAATTTGGCACCACTAGGAGGTTGGTTTTGAATTTAATTTATTTGCTTGACTTGTTTATATATGATTTAGGGCTATACTAAGGAGAAGGGTGTAATTTAACTTTATAAGGGAAAATCAGATTGGGTTTGATATAATCTGAGTTAATGTATGGACCCTATCAGTGTGCAATGGACTCACTAAGAAGGGGCTATATCAGCCTTCACCTACCTCAAGTTTGCAAATCCAAAGAGACAGTCTATCTACTATGGGTAGAGCTAACCAACCTAAAGGGTTGCCTTTCGTAACTGCTAGGAAGAAGGCATAGTAGACTTACATCTTCAAAGTGAGGATTAACCGGGTGACTGTTGGATGCACAACAAATCGAACCTAGGGTGACTACTGAGTGAATGCCACTGGGGACTTATGTCAACTCAAAGTAGTCAGGGTTAATTTTATGTTAATTTTGTGTGATTTGATATGGTTTGTTTGGTTTAGTTTGATTTTGAATTGAGGGCATATCTACTGGGGATGTGAGCTCGATCAAATTTGATAGATTTATTTATGGACTATGTGTGGTGTGATGGACCCACTAAGGGGGGCTATATCGACTTATCCTATCTCAAATTTAAAAAATTCAAATGGATAGTCTACTGGCCATGGGATACTACTAGCCAACCTAAGGGGTTACCTTTCGGAGTGCAATGACTATGCTAGAAGAAGGTGTATAGACTTACATCTTTAAAGTAGGGAACAATCAGGGGTGACCTGGTAGCATAATAAATAGAACTTGACTTAGGGTGACTATTGAGTGAATGTCTGGGACTTATATCAACTCAAGAGTAGTTATATATTCTTATAGGAGTTTTGCTAATATACAAGTGAATATATATATATATATATATATATATATGTTTGTGTGGACCCTATTGTTGTCTGAGGGACCACCCTGAGAAGGGGCTATGTCAGCCTTGACCTATCTCAGATTTATCGAATCAAGGGAGAATCTGCACATCCATAGGAATGATTCTCCAACCACAGTGGTGGTTACTAGGAAAGGGGAACTGTCCAATCTGATAGTAACCGTAGTAGTGTCTAAATTCGGACTCAAAGGATGTGATCCAAATATAGTGCCCAGGGGTGCTGCTGGGGCTATCCTAAGCCTTGGAAAAAAAAATCTAGGTATGGTGGCTAACTCAAGAAGAGAAGCAGACTTACATCTGCCTTGAGTGGTGTATCCTAAGGTGTGAAAACTAACCAACCTAAGGTGTATTTATCAGCATGAGTGGTGTATCCATTAGTATAGTGAGAACCAACCAACCTAAGGTGCCCATCAGTGTCCAATGATCAATCTATAAAGAAAGCATGTAGGCTTACAACTTTCTAAGTGAAACTGATCATCGGGATAGTCTATCATCGGCGAGATAGATGGTATATGACCTAGAGTGATTACTAAGAGGGGAGCACCGAGGAAGGGTTGGACCTAAACTTGAAGTATTCAAGAGGGAAGGAGCCACTAGGGGACTTATCCTAAATAACAAATATACTCGACCTAGTCAGTGCAGAAGGCTAATCTAAGAAGAAAGCAGACTCACATCCTCTTAAATGAAGCCAACATGAGGTAGCTTACCACCATGCAGTAAGGCCTACCAAACTAATAAGGTGCTCATCGGTGTGGAGTGGCCAAGTAAGAAAGGAAAGTGTAGCAGACTTACATCCTCAAAAGCAAGAAGACCACTGGGGTGACACACTAGTAGGGTAGCACATCAGCCTGACCTAGAGCAGCTATTAAGTGAGTATTGATGGGGGCATTATCTCAACTCAGAGTAGCCCGAGATAAAAGATATGTGTTTATTTTATATCTTTGTGTGTAGTTTGTGTTTGTGTTGTGTTGATGAAGGATACAACATCACTCAGGTTCCTTACGACTACCTTAAACATATCATGGCAAATTTGCAAATAAGAATACTTTCAATATGGAGGAGATTGAATTCAAAATGAAATTTTCATTGATGATAATTATTTTCAAACATAATTTATAATTTTTCTTTAAGTGGAGCTTGTTGATTGGAAGCATTGGGTGCTCTCCCTTATGACTAATAAGTTGATAAGATCCTCTTCGGTAGGCATTCTCTATGGCAAAAAGGCCTTCCCAAGTGGGTTCAAACATGCCTCCCATCTTACGACAGGCAACAATTGATCTCCTTAGAACTATTATAAGCTCTCATACTTCAAAATCTCTAGGACGGACCAATTCCTTGTGAACTTGAATCATTTTAGCTTTGTACAACTTGAGGTTTTGGCATGCCCTCAGGCATCTCTCATCCAAACCTTCAAGCTCTTCTAACCAAAACTTAGCATTCTATTCTATTTTGATCTTGCTACCCATAGACATCATTAGTGATGGGAGTTGGACTTCCAATGGTAGAATCAGACCCATACACTAAGGAGAAAGGAGTAGACTGAGTTGGAGTTCTATATATGGTGCAGTAGGCCCACAAGGCTTCAACTAACTGCTCATTCAACTATTGCTTGTTGTTGTCAAGTGTCTTCTTTACTATTTGGATGAGAGTTTTGTTGAAGGCTTTTGCTAAGGCATTTTCCCTAGAGTAGTTGATGGTAGAATATCTCCAATCAATGTTGTGTCTCCAGGCAAAGTTGTTAATCTTAGTGCTCCTGAATGCACTTCCATTATCAAATATAATTTATCATGACACTCCGAACCTATATGCATTATGGTTCCTAAAAAATTGGAGCACATGTCGAAGCCGTGACCTCTAAGAAATCACCTTGCTCATTTGGAAAAGTATTCAAGAGCTAAGATGAAGATGACCCTTGGAAGAAGGAGAATTAATCACCCATAATGTCGATCCCAACACTTGAATGGCCATGATGCTAATGTAGGATGTAAAATGTTGGGTGGTTGGTAGACCACACCGTGTATTTGACATTGGTGGAATCGCTAGCCATATCCATGCAATCTTTGAGCATCAATGGCTAGTAGTATCCTCATCTCTTGATCTTGGCTTTCATTATCAAACCAGATTGGTTGGTTCCACATAATCCTAAGTGTACCTCGATCACGATCTTATGGGCTTCATGCTTGTCTAAACAATGTAACCACATATGATCAAAAGATCATCAAACAAGACACCATCCACAAGAGCATAGGAAAGTGCTCTTGCTTCATCTGATAGGCTTGAGACATCTCTTGAGGTAGTTTTCTTTATTTAGGTATCCATGAATGGTTGCCTCCAATCTAACTCCTCATCCTTCTTGGCAATGGAAACCTCCCTTCAAAAGAGTACTTTTGATGAGTTCAATATCAATAAGGATAAGACTTATCTATTTTGGATCTTTATTGATATGGACTCATCCTCCAGACATGCCAACTCCAAACTTGGCTAAAGTATACGCTATGATGTTCTCTCTTTGAGGAATCTTATAAATGGTAACCTCTGAGATTTGAGCCAATAACTCCATGGTGTACTTGTGATAGTGATGGAGCTTGGGATTTATAACCTTATAAGACCCAGTGATTTGGTTGATAACTAGTTGAGAATCCTCAAAGATGTTGATGTTAAAGATGCTTAGAGTAATGGCTAACTCCAGACTGACAATTAGAGTCTCATATTCAGCTTTGTTGTTGGTGCAAGGATTGGATAGATGATATGAGAATCTCATCACATCATAGTTAAGAGAACTATTCCTACCCCTACCTTTCTAGAATAGTAGATTGTGTTTTTTCTCCTCTTTGAGAGGAAGCCGCATCAAAGTACATCTCGTGGTGAATACTAGTATCC
The DNA here is from genome assembly GCA_021442155.1 of Cymbidium sinense. Taxonomy (NCBI): domain Eukaryota; kingdom Viridiplantae; phylum Streptophyta; class Magnoliopsida; order Asparagales; family Orchidaceae; genus Cymbidium; species Cymbidium sinense. Next base: position 73,547 of record JAKCPB010001073.1, read on the forward strand.
CTAAGTTCATGATTTATCTATCGGAGATCACAGCAAAGAGTCGCAGAAGTGGGTGTGTGCTAAGAAATCTACTAGCACTTATCCTTTCACCGCATGAAAGGTAATGTCAAACTATTAGGATCATGGACCATCGCCAACCATCCGAACAACATGTCATGAGATATTGTAGTGGATTGATCCTAGAGATTAAGTTCCTTATGAGGAAGCATGTAGTGGTGTAGCTTTTGGGATGCAAAGATTAAAGTTAGGCAATGCTTCAATGGATGGATAATTAGCCTCAATAGGGATTACATGATGGATGAGGTAGTAGAGTGCTTCTTTCTTCCCTTCATCATTGGCTTAGGCCAACAAAGCACCAAGGGAGTCATCTAACCCATGTGTAAAGTATGAGTGGAGATGGGGATAGGGCTACTAGAACCGATGATGTAATCAAGTAATGCTTGATGTCTTCGAAGGCATGCTCACACTTATCATCCCACTTGAACTTGGCATCCTTTTTGATAAGAGCTGAGAATGGCTAACATCTTCTCGATAGGTTGGATACAAAGCATCTTAGATAGTCCAACCACCCTTAGAATGATCTGAGTTGAGTTAAACTTTAGGGGTGGCATTTCTAATATTGCCTTGATCTTCTCTAGATTGATTTTAAATCTCGTCGAACAACAAACCAATGAATTTCTGAAGCTACTCAATGCACACTTCTATTTTGAGGTTAAATTATCTTAACTATTCAAAAATTACTCAAGTCAAAGAGATGGTCTTCCTTTCTCTACTTTGACCATGAGATCATCAACATAGCACTCGACTTGATGTTGAATGAGTTCATGGAAGATTCGAGTCATAGCCACTAGCATGTAGCACCGACATTTTTAAGGCTGAAAGGCATGACCTTATAGCAATAGATTTTGATGGGCTTCTAAAAGTAGTGTTTCTTTCATCTTCAGGGGCCATCTTTATTTGGTTATATCCAGATGAGCCATCCATGAAAGAGAAGACTACATGAGATGAGGAAATGTCCACCATCATCTCTGGGATTGGTAGTGGAAATTCATCTTTCGAACATGCCTTATTTAAATCCCTAAAATTAAAGCATATGTACTTGACCATTCTTTTTTCTTAACTAGGACAATGCTGGCTAAT